>CM070830.1:28452717-28682717 GCA_036326025.1 Chrosomus eos | reverse complement strand
CTGATCAGAGAACCTCAAAGAGATTCACACGGGTAACTTCATGCCATACGGGCACTTAAAGGTACGCTGGAAGCTAATACCACCCCCCCCCCCCGCCCCACTACCAGGATCCCTCTCCCCACTTTCCGCCTTCCATAAGAGAAAAAGAGAGGGAATTTTTACGACTCCATTTTTGCTGCGGCCATTAAACGGGTGAGAGGAGGATTAACGACCAGCCCCAACATTTTACAGTGTTTGATTGAAACGATGCATGACACTCAGGGAATGTCGACTCGTAGACAAAGTAGAGAGAAAGAGATTTGAAAATGTCAGCAACTCAGCGGAGAAAAAAAAACCCTGTAAACTTGTCTAGCTGCACTGAAACTTTTGTGTCTAAAACACCTCAGTTTGTCTTTTCCTTTTGTCTGGATCAGTGCCACGTGTTTACTTATGTGTTGCAGACTAAAGGCGTCTCTAGAGAGCCTATTGTTTGGGGTGTCTAAATCTTCTGAAGGCTGGATGGCGTGGGAGAGAGGATAGATAAATGTTTGGTACCACCTGCTGGACAGTAGATGTCACTTTGGAGAAAAATGAAGGGAAAATGAACAACAGATTACAGAGCGGCTGCTCCTCGTCTCTCCTGGACCAAGTAGGTGGAACAGGGTGTGTAAAAACGGTCCGTAACTCTCCCTCTGGGACTCTTACACGTTTAAAGCTTTCAGTCGTATAATTTCAGGCTACTATGTGCAACATTTGACAGTAAAAGTTGGATTAATGCAAAGCACATTACAGCAGAGAATTTTAAACTAAGCTTATAACCAAAATGGATTTCCAACAATGTAATGAATTAACGCTGAGGGACAAATGTATGCAAATCAGCCATAATGCTATCAAACAAAAGCAATACGAAGTAAAAAAAAAAAATAGAATGGTGCACCCAAACATGATCAATACATATTTCTCTAATGCATAACTGCTGACGCAGACTGTGCGCCAGTGTTACACTATCAATCAGCGGGGAACCATATCAATTTAAGCATTTAAAAGCAATGACATGAATCACCTCTATTCATTATATGATGTGCCCATGAATCGAAGATTCAAAAATTAATCTGGGCAGCAGAGCTGGGCGAGGTGGAAACATATGAGCTGAAATGCTCAAATCAATAACTGCATTATTCTTTTATAGCCTGAAGACAGTGATGCATACAAAGCCATGAATGGGTCGTTCTGATGATCCTAGCTCATCAGAGGTTGAGGGTCTTCTTTTAAAGGACGCATTTCACTTTACGCGTGTATAAATGTTGAAAGATTGTGTTTATCGGCCCAAAAAACCATTCGAAATTTCAACAGGAAGGAGAAAAACAAGCTGTTTCAGGAGATATTTTGCAATAGTGTGGACATTACCAGTGCTTTGCCTGAAGTGGGCATCAAGAGCAATATGTTTGGCAGAAAAAGCATTAGGTCCAATTCAGTAATGGAACATAATTCAGCTGCCACTAGGGTTAAGAATGACTTCCTGGCCGGTTAATACACCATTCCTCCAAACGTTCCCACTGAATTCTCATCATGCTCATTCCCTGCTTCCACTAGGCCTGCTTTTCAGCCATTTTAATTGTAATGAGCCCATTGTACGCCGTATTGGGTGAGATGAAGGGCTCATTATCCTCATAAACAACCCCGTGCGTCCTTTGAGAGGCCTCAAATCAGCGTGATGAGTACCCTCACCCTCACCCCTCTCCAAACACTCACTGCAGGCTTAATAATGCAACACTGCGCGATTATCATTACGCTTTTTTTTTCTCTGTTAATTTTTGATGAGGAACTAGTGGAGAAACATCTCTAAGAGCGAAAATAACATTAACCACATGGAAACACATAGCTTTGACTAATCATATTACCGTGGCAGGTTGGGAAAGGAGAAATTGTTTAAGCTCAGAACATCTCTGCAAATGTAATCCTTTGCAAGGGTCCTTGCCAGTGAGATACACTTTCTTTAGACTTTACATCTACGTGCTTCATCAATTCAACAATCGGATGATTAGGGAATTAATCTTGTTTAGATGAATACAGTAGTTGACCCACAAATGAGAATTCTGTCATCATTTATCATATTGCATCCTTGTATTTTCTTTTTTTCTGTGGAATACTGAAAACGTTAACGGCTGCGACCAGATCTTAAAGTCAGTGATTTATACTTGAGAAATAATTGATTGAATCAACAGATTCATTGAAAAGACCAGACTCATGGTTCCCATTTATCACTAGTTTTTTTGTGTGAATAAAAGGCCCATTCACACCAATAACTATAAGGATAGATAACTATAACGGATAATACACAAACGGATGATAACGTTTATTATAAGCATGCACACTTTGGCTTCTGCTGCTATAAAGGTACAAGCTCTGGTTTCTTAATGGCTGTTAATGTTTTTATCGTTTATCAGGCTTGAGTTATTTCAGCAATATGGTTGCTCAGTATTGTTATCTTTTTTGTTGTAGCGTGGACTTCCCTATTCTCATAGAAAGTGAACCGGCTTTAAAGGGGTAGTTCACCCAAAAATGAAAATTATGTCATGAATTACTCGCCCTCGTGTTGTTCCAAACCCGTAAGACTTTAGTTCATCTTCGGAACACAAATGAATATCTTTTTAATGAAATCTGAGAGCTTTCTGTTCCTCCATTGACAGCATACGCAACTACCACTTTGATGCTTAAAAGTTGATAAAGAGATCATAAAGCTAATCCATATGAATTGAGCGATCGCCTTACATGATGAACAGATTGAATTTAGTCTTGTATTCACATAAACATTCATCAACTCACACATCAGCTGTGGTAAATGGGAGATCGAGCAAGTTCACTCGACATGCAAGAACCAATGAAGTTCATTATCATATGTTACACAGCACATTTGAGCTTCCTGAGAAAGTTCTCAGATTTCATCAAAACGATCTTCATTTGTGTTTTCACAATGAATTTTTATTTTTCGGTGAAAAAAACTATCCCTACATACATATTTTGGAGCTTGACTGCCATGATCTCCATTTACTTTCATTGTACTAAAAAAATAATTCAGGATATTCCTCAAAAATTCACCTTTTGTGTTCTACAGAAGAAATAAAGTCTTACAACATGAGGTTTAGTAAATAATGACATCATTTTCATTATGTTGGGTGAACAGTTCCTTTAATATTGAATAATCCTGACTACAACACCGCTAATCAAATGATCACAGACTATAACGTATCATGCGTATCACAGCATGTCAACCACACTGCAAACATTTCTCGTCAGTATGACAGAGGATAGGACGCTAGCTAAGATTAACTTCCTGTTTGCGCTTCCTTGCAGCAACTGACAGAGAGACATCTTTCGATAATCAATGTCATGTCTCCATGCTTCAAAGAACCTCCGATCCTGTCCAAGAAGCATTTTAAAACATCAAAACTTTCTAATTAAAGGCGTGTCATTGAGACTCTGATTTGAGTCCTGTGATTTGGCCAGAGGGGCTTCTGATGAGAGCTGATACAAGCCAAACAGTCTCGGGTGTAATTACGATTAGAAAGCCCTCATTTGAAAAGCACTCGTAAGGGTGAATGTGAGGGAAAAGCCCCTTTATAACCAAAGTGTTTCCAATATTGCCCTCAATGGTTTCACAATGGCAAGCCACAGCAAGGCATATAAAACATCACTACTGACAAAGAATGTACATGAGGGTGCAACATTAAAAGGACAGTTCACCCAAAACATTTAAATTCATTTACTCACCCTTATGTCTTTTTAAACCTGTATGATTTTTTTTTTTCTCTGCAGACTACGAAAGGAGATATTTAAAGATAAATGTCTATGGTGCTTTTTTTGCATACAATGAAAGGGAATGGTGACCTGGGTCTTAAATTAACAAGAGCTTATGGCAAAAAACTAAATATCACCAAAATATTAAAATGTGGTGGGTTTAAAAAACTGGGTTTATGAGATACCCCAATTTAAAATTTTAAAGTGTGATTTCTAGACCTAGAAAAGTCATGTAAATCAATAAAATGAGAAACATCCATGGACATTTTACTACTTGTTCTGATTTGTTTTCTTTTTGGTCAAGCAAGAAGAATGTCAAGAAAAAATATCCAGTAAATAACTAAAATTTCTGCTTGTTCCTCACAGAAAGCTATCATACGACTTCAAAAGACTTTTCACGTTATGATGTTTTTATTATTTTAATCACATGGTTGTTGTTTTTTGGGAGATTGACAGCTGTGTTTACCATCCAATTTTATTCTAAGAAAGAAAGCATTGTGAACATTCTTCAAAATATCTCCTTTTGTGTTTGACTGAACAAAGAAATGAATACAGATTTTGAATGGCATGAGGCCAAGTAAATGACCACAAAACTTTAAATTTGAACTGTCTCTTTAAAACCTGTTGCACAATAACACTGCAAGACAGCGTGCTAAATAAGTGGTGTGTAAAAAGGGCAGATACTGAGTAAGCACTCTTTTGCATATTTCCCCTGGTTCTCAATATTTTACAGCATGAATTATAATATTCTGTTCTTTGAAGTCCCCAGTAAGGCTTTGCGTCGGCTCTGAGTAATTCCAAATGTATATTTTCCTCACGGTGCACTCGCACACACCCCATCTGCCGTGATTTAGGCCTAAAACAAACAGCTCAAACAGGCAGCAGTGGATACAGTGGATGCCACTATCCACCAAGGTAACCGAGTTAAGATTGAACGCTTTCCCGGCAATTGGATTTCCATTGACAGATCCGCAGAAGCTGCAGACGTACAGAAACAGAGCAGTGAGGCAGTCAGGTGCAATCTTTGCTCTTTCACCCCTTTGCTTTCTGAAAGCATCTGACCAGAGAGGCTGATATCTGGCTCAGTGCTCGAAAAAAGGCAAGTCCGTTCGTATCAGGCGAACTCGGACGTTTGTATTTGGCCATCTACGCAGAGTGATTTATTTGAGCCGAAGGAAACACGGTGCACAAATTATGCTTTGCTAAGCGATTTAAGGAACTCTATTTTAGAGGGACGAGTGAGTCTTTGACCTTGAGGATCTTTGTTAGTCTTGGATCAGATGGTCAGTTTAATGCTGAGTTCAGGACGTTTACAGTTACAAAATACCAGTGCCAGACCCGAGCCAGGTCTATCATTTCATCTCATTACTCAGTTGTCACAAGGGATTTTTCCCTCTCTCTGTCCATTCTGTTAATGGCATCAATGGCCCTTCACCTTGGGAACGCGGAACTCAAAATATAGGGGGAAAAAAAGAAACATGCCCTTACAACTTGGCCTTGAGGCTTTATTATTTAACTTAAAAAAGGTAGTTTACTGAAAATTACTTGATAGTTGCATAAAAAAAAATATTTAGTGTATACTGAAAATCACTTGATTTGATCCAGCAGATATTGTCATGTTTAGAGGCCTTATTTAACATGGAAAAAGTGTATTTGTTTATTTATTTTTTTACTTGCAAAATTACCATGATAAACAAAGCCCTATATTTGGCAGAATATATTTGCACTTTAAAAACAGGCGTAATGACAGCAATTCATCAAACATTTACTCAGCGGAAATACTACTGAGAAATAAATGATTTTGGCAGGATGATAAACTCAGTTGTGAGAGAGATTTGTAGATAATCAGACAAAACGGGCGAAAATTGCATGAATAATTTGTCGACGCGAGAGCGAGACAACCGCACTGTTACACAGCGTGCTCCAGGGGTTGGAGCGTCGTCGTCTGCCGAGACGTGGCTGAATTTGACTAATGCCTCTCTCGCTGTGAACAATAGAGACGAATGTTACTTTAAATCCGAAATACTTAAATCCAGCTTTCGATGACTCTAGGCAAATATCATTAATCACGCTAGGCCCACCTCGCACAGCACGCGCGTGCACGACCAGATGATGGCTTTCCCCGACTCAATCCATCACATGCGTGTCGTGAGCGCGGCCCCTCTACCGGCTGAGAGCCTCCACGTAGGGGCCCCGCTAAGTGAAAGAGTTACAACAGCTGTACCTGGCGCTGGTCGGTGCTCTCAGAGCGGCCCGGCTCCCTACTTAGAATGTCATCCGGCTCGTTTTAAAAGAGCGTCACGCCACGGAGCTCCTCATTTGATGTATCGTTCCTCATCTTTACAATTTTGGGAATAACAGGTCTAACTTATCAATTTGGCACCTGAAATCCCACCGCTTACAGTTTTAGCACATCATGTGTGGGGGTGATGTCATCCTGTGACAGCACTTCCTCTTCTCATTACGGGACATTTTTAGACAGGCCAATAAAAATGAGAAAGGAGGCCATTTTAGAATATCCCATTTGCCTGAAAGTGAATCAAGTTATCTCCATTATTTCAGCACTAAGGTGTGCGGTGACAACGCGCCGACGTGGAAGAAGTAGATTTCCGCCTCTGTCAGAAAGTAAAGGCCACTCTGAGTCCACCACGCAGGGATTGGCCACGGCGCAAATGCGCTAACATAAACCTCATAATCGTTCTTAATGTCTAAACATAAATGTTTACTGCAGACGGCATTGTGGTGTTTTGGCAGAAAACGTGCCCATTGCGAAGACAACATGGGGGGAAAAAAGGGGGAAAATGCTATTGCTATTTGTGAGTAATATTTAATTTATGACTTTCATAAATAATGAATAGAGCGGATGTAATTGCAGATGTTTTTATGATGACAGGCTTGGCTTCACTGGGCTTTTTTTTCCTCCTCCCTCTTTTCAATTACCGTCCAGAACAGGGGGAGGCAGAGAGAAGAAATGGAGGGAGAGAGAGAGAGAGAGAGAGAGAGAGAGAGAGAGAGGAGAGAGAGAGAGAGAGAGAGAGAGAGAGAGAGAGAGAGAGAGAGAGAGAGAGAGAGAGAGAGAGAGAGAGAGAGAGAGAGAGAGAGAGAGAGAGAGAGAGAGAGGCTGGTGGAGGCAGAATTAAAGAGCCTTTTTGTCGCGTTTAATATCAATTCATTCCATGGACTGCTGACACAGGCAGTCCAGAGAGCCCAGGATTTATGGCTCCCTCTAATGGGCATGCTCAGAATCAAAGGCCTGTCGTCAGCACTACTTAAACCACTCCTCTCTCACTCCCTCGCTCCGGCCCTCTCCTCTCCACTCCACTTTTAAAGACACAAGCTCATTTACAGCCCTGTAGTAGCAGTTCGCAACTAGTTTGGTTCAGGACACACATTTTAATTTGGACATCAAGTGGTCTCCCAACACGGCACCAAAATGGAAAATAAGCAATTTATAGTTATTTCTCTTATCTTGCACTGACACTATCAAGGATAACGGTATGTCATGCAACCTGGCCACACTGGCATCTGTCTAATTTGGCGAGCTTCAATAGTGACAGATGACACCGTAGAGTTTGATATCAACAACTGGATATGGGAATCGTCTCCTCAAAGTTTATAAGCCTTTTGAGTTTTAATTTTGCTATCCTAACAAATCATTTAATCAATTCTTTTTTGCATTTAGCACTCGTTTATTCCTGCAGTGTTGAGAACCACTGCTGTGAAGGACACACGCACACATTCACACGCACACACACTGAACATACAAACATATTTGTGGGTAAACAATATTTCTATGCAGACATTTTCAAGCAGAAATCATGATATATTAATAAGTTCACACTTTCTAAATTTAGAATACCAGAAACAACTGATGGCATTCAGACAAACCACATAGGCATTCATAATATATTTACATCAGACTCAGACTTCCTTTATTGTTCCCAGAGGGGAAATTAAGGTGTTACAGCAGCAACAGAAAGAACAAGACACAAAACAAAATTAAACAATCACAATAACTCAAAAATACAGACTGATTGGCATAGTAAACTCAAAATCATCTCCACTCACACACAAATTCAAACACTCACACACTGCATCATAACTTAACCATCAAGCATCTCATGTCCTTAGTCCAAGCCAAAAATTCCAATATGTAGGCCTATTTATAATACTTATTAGTACATAATTATATACACACACACAAACGTATATGTATAACTATATTGTATAAAAACTTAAATAACTATACAAACACACATATGTATGTAATATATAATATAAAACAAGCTTCATATTTTCATTGAATGTGATGGAAAATCTTTGTATGTCTGTACATGTTATATGCAAATATTAATGATTGAGACCTAATCTCTATCTTAACCAGATTTCTTGTAATGTAACTGATCCACAGAGGAAACACCCTAGACAGACGGAAAACAACGATGACATTGAGACATACAGCGGATAAGGATGATATAGGAGCGAGAGAAAAAGCCTGTAAATGTAAATTGTGCAAAAAAATATGAAATCCACCCTATGACTTGAAGAGTCAGATTCAATTTCAATCTAACCTTTGCTTGCTTACAGCACCATTTACTCTTGAAAACAAATAACTCAAAACCAGGATGATCATGCACCTATTTATTGATGGGTCACCAGAGGCAATCAGGCTCTTTTGATGCCCTAGGCGAAAGGGAATAAAATATATACAAATACATCTTCTCAACAATATGAGCATAAGATGTGTTAGTCTAGTAGTACAGCTTTTGTTCAGTATGAAAAGGGAATGAAAAGAGGAAGCTTTGACATTTTGTCCTACGAGTTTGGAGCGACATGAGAGTCAGTATATTATGCCATTATTTTCTGTTTAAATTTCAGTTTTTTTTTAGGGATGTCCCGATCCGATACTCAGGATCGGTATCGGCTCCGATACTGCCATTTTTGCGGGATCGGGTATCGATCAGACATCGATCAGACGAGGCCGATCCAAATCCGATATTGTGGGTAGACTATTATGTGTTATTGTTAAGCCCCACAAAAGGCACAAAAACATTCTAAAGTACCATAACGTTTTCGTGCACTCTATTATAAGTGTTCTGAAGCCATTATGTGAGAGAGAAATTAATATTTAAGTCATTAAATTCAAGATCACGTAAACTTTTCCCTCTCGCGGCTGTCAGTCATTCTCCATTCAGCATTCAAACAACGCGTCGCGTTCGGTTACAGTCAATGATGAAACTATCTTCAAGATGATTCAATGTTAATACTATTATACTTGATTTGTAAGATAAAGGTCTATGTTTTCGCATAGAACAACTTTATCTTGCTGGACGTATTGCTGCCTGTAACTCAATCGTGTTACTCTCTACCGGGTGTCGGACGCTGTCGGTTTGATCACAACACTAGAGTCAGAGCACTATAATTGTTCTTCACGCGCACAGTAACTGAAATCTAAAACTGTTAAAAGAAAAGGCTCAATAAACGATTGCATAGATAGATACTGTATAATACACTGTCCATCAATATGTATCTCCGTTTTGCTTTGAACTTTTCAAAGCGGACTCGACGCGCTGCGTGCTGTAACTCCACGTGGCTTCAAGCGCATCATTCTCCGCTCAGGATGCGCATAAGCGCTTTGTGCACTGTATTGGAGCCTTTCATATCATAATGCAGTGTCGCAATTAAAGCTTATTAACATTATTAATTATTAATGTTGCTGCCTCATTAAATAGCTGTGCAATACACTTAAAACATGTCTCAATTTTATAGCAGATTTAGCTATATCTAAAATAATTATCTTTTTCATTTTTGTTATCTTGTTTTTCATGAATGTATTTTACAACAATAAAAAGAGCAATGTGTATTATCCACTAATCTAGTTTATAATAGCATTTTTGTCATAGATTATGATCATATATTTTGGGGATTTGTTGTTTATCTTTATAATGAAGCTGTCTCTATTAGGTAGATTGTGTTTAACACACACACAAGAGTGATAATCAGTTTAACACACAGTTATAGAAATTCTACTTGATTTAAAAAACAAAAACTGTACTGGTATTTACAATGTAGAATGCTGCTGTTTAAATTGTTTTAACTTTAAACCTGTTGGTAGCTAGCTAGCTTTAAGTACTGAAGTACCTGTATTTTCTTTCATTTATATATATATATATATATATATATATATATATATATATATATATATATATATATATATATATATATATATATATATATATATATTATTTTTTTTTTTGTAGTGTTTGAATAAAGGGTGGCAATCTTTCATAATCAACTGTTGTTGTGGACTATATAGGAGGTATATTTTAGGTGGCTAATTGAGAAAATTGCTATATTTTTTATTAGTTTAAGAATAAAATAAAAATATCGGATTAATATCGGTATCGGCAAAAGCCAAAGCTGCGGCATCGGTATCGGTATCGGAAGTGAAAAAGTGGTATCGGGACATCCCTAGTTTTTTTTATCAACACATATTTATCCATTTTAAGTGGTACTTCACCGCTGACAAAAGGACTTTCAATAAAAGTTGGCTGCCTATACAGTAGAAAGGTGATGATTTTTTTTTAAACCAGTGCTACATGACTAGAGAAAACAGAAAAAAAGACAGTTGTCTTTCCTTTTGCCACATAGATAGGAAAAAATAAACACCCATAATGCACTGGGCATGTTGCCGTCCATGGCCACTCTCACCAGTCCCCTATGCATATGCTTGCCAGAGTCAAATATCACCTTGCTTTAGTATTAGTTTAGGTATAATGGTGTCAACTTATATTGTTCAGGGGTGTAAGAATTCAAAGAGTAAACATTAAGCGGGAGTGAGTAACTTTCAGTTTCCAGTGAATGATCCAGCGAGTTGTAGGTAATGGTTAAAGGCTGCAAAGAAGTGTAAATACGGACAAAACGCCGTGACAGACAATCTGAAAAAAAAAACCTACATGTTTGTAGTAAACATTTCAAACCCGATGACTATGGACACAGTGTTTTAGGTCAAACGGAGGGGAAAAACTGAAAGAAACTGCCGTTCTGTTAGTTCGGCCCAACCTTCAAAGCAAAATGCTGTCGTGTACAGGTAAGAAATCTGTTGCAAAAGTGTTCCATTTTTACCAAAACGCTGTTAGAGTAGATATAGTACGGTAATATTTTCAGTGATAAACCTACCGTTACAATAATTCTGTTAATAACCCTCTTCCGATCTGACTGTCCGTGGGTGGGGATACAAAAAAGCAGAAGTGTAATCTGTAGTTTTCACAAGTTGTCAAAAATCTTCTGCTGACAAATAAATGTGAATTTCTCAGTCCAGATAACACAGAGAACGAGTAAACATTGTCCATTTACAAATAGCTAGCCTACTACCGACATTGTAACAATAAAAAAAAGCGGGTTGAAAAATGGCGAAGTTACATTTTAACTTCAGTTATGTACGGTGTACATTTAAAAAATCAGATGGGGCATGTGCCACTTTAAATTTATTTCACATGATTTATTTTTATTTCACACACACGCACACCCATACTTCACCTACTCATCCAAACAACATATTTGGTCCATGACCTTAACAAACACACTCACCTGCCCAGCTAGGGGTCTCCATGTACAGCTGTGTCTGAGCGTGTGGGGTCTCACTGCAACCACAGAAGTGTCCGATTCCTGCGGGAGAGAGAAAAAGTTTTGAGCAAGAATGTAAGCCACAGAATTTACACACAAACAAAAAAAAAACCATTTAATTCCTCAAAAAGTGGTATTTTAAATTTCCTTTGAATTTAGTAGAAAGCCCGTCTACCATTACAAAGAGGGTGAGCTCCCAATTTACATTACAGATTGCTCTGAAAATCCTTGTTTTAGTGAATATGTTTGTGTGTTTGGACTTTAATTGTTTTTTTGTTTGTTTGTTTTTTTTTTTCATTTTGCATGCCCTTGTTATGATAATTTGCAAGGGGATTGAGGAACAGTCAGAGGACCTGCAGGGTTTAGATAAACTCAGAGCCCCACCAGGACCACCAAATCCTCCGCATGTACTGCAACCGCGCTTCATGCTACGCAGGAGCTGAAGTGGATCCGCCGTTTCATTTGGGGCACACACACACCAGCTCGTGTGCTACCTCGAATATGGATAAATAATGCACTCGTTGGATACATATACATGGAAGCTGCAAACACACAAGGCATATATTAACAACAAACCCCCTCACGTCCTGTTAACCCTTTCCAATTGAAAACTACTCAGTCTGATAGTTGGATAAGAACGATAATCATTCTGTTGGTCTGACCCGGTGAGAAAATTGGCCTGATGTCACGGTTAATTTAAAATCGACTGAACTAAGGCAGGTTTGGCTGTGTGTACGTGATAGCAGGTGGCTTCAAATCACATTCTTATTTAGAGAAACATTCTGGTGAGTAAGAAATCACTTCACCCAGAGTGTGTGAGGGAGGAAGAAGAAGAAGAAGAAAAAAGAAACAGGGAAAGATGATAATGCTGCAACTTTTCTTTGGACAGAAATATATACAACCCAACAAACACTGGACCCCATGAGAGTGAATGCAGCACTCGGAACAAAAGACCCTGTTAGAGCATTACCGTAATTACACGGCCATAATGGTCTCTATTGCAGGCTATTCAGATTAAATATGCATAGTGCCCTGTCCATATCCACGGGCCTTGATAAAAGTGTTGTTCCTATGTGTCATTTAATTGTTAGCATTAATCTGAAATATAGAGCAAATGTGTTTATTGAAAAACAGCACTCTGCCATGCTGGAACTGAATGTATTTCTGGCCTTCCTGCAAATCATTCTTTATCAACTTACTCACATTTTTTTCTGGTACCTCTGATTGACTCTGTTTCCCATCACATTTTCTTTTTATCTTAAGGGGAAAGTTTTCCCAAAAGTAAAATTTTGTATGACTTCAGTGGAACTTAAAATAATAAACTGGACAAGATTAAAAATATATAGTCTTCTGAAGCCACAAGTGATCTCACAGAAAGCTAGTGTATGATTTCGGAAGACTAGCAGAAAAAGGTATATGGCCAATTGTATGGTATTTTTTGGAGGATTGTATTTATTGTAATTGCATGCAAAAGAAAACAATGCTTAGAGTTCCTCCTTTTGCACAGGAGAAAGTAAGTTATACAGGTTTGGAAAGACAAGGTTTGATTTCATTTTTGGATAAACAATTCCTTTAAAAAAACATGAACCTTCTTTTTTCCCTTCTCCCCAAGTCCATTCTCTCTCTGTGTCTGTCTATCTGAGAGAGGCTGTAGTTCTCTGCGGGGAAGTGTCTAATTTCATTCCGAGTGTTCCCCTCTGTGGTCAAGAGTAGAACTGAAACCCGGAGATGCAGGAAGTCTTCTGGGAAATCCAGGCCACTACTAACTCGGTGAGAATTCATTTCTGAGGAATTTCGCTTCGCTTGCCTGAAAACAGGCTCACGGGGTGGCAATGAAAAACAGAGGTCTCTGCATGTCAACAAAACCCTGAGCATATTTGTGTCCATCCACCGAACTCAACGTGTATGTACACAAATGCTACATTCCAAAAAATAGAAAGCTGTCAACGGAGGCAGCATTTTAAGGTCAAGGCTGTTTCAAAATGTATAGGAAACCTGATACCTCTTTGGATCAAACTACTAAGACAACATCGCATATATAGGCCTACTTTGTAGAAAAGACAATCCCAATATGTAACGCAACAAACTCAATAGGGGAAAAAAAATTCCAGAAGTGAATGACAATAAACAGCTTATATAGTGCATCTATCCATCCACTTTTTTTAACAGGTGAACTAACAGTGAACCAAAGCAACTAGCCACAAGGTGAATCACAATATTACACACTTTGATGAATAAAAAAAAGAAAAAGACTAAAGTACAAAACGATGTGTCCTACTTAATGTCTTAAATGAGGTAAAGAACGATAAATCACATGAAGCATTGCACATGACAGTCCAATTTAAAGCGATGGACAAATATAAAACTATTGATTGATGTTGATGAAGATCATATACGGTATAAAGCTTAGAGTATGTCGGCCTTTAAAGTTTCTAAGTTATCATACGAAAACAATTTCCTATTGTAAAAAATAATGGGATATTTATTTCCAGAACTCAACTGTTGCACTCTATTAAGCTATTATGCTAATAGCTTAGCGACATACCAACATCAAATACTATTAGTCAATTGTGTGAGGGAGCAGAGGTACCAAATCATTCTCGTATGAGGTTCAGTGAAGGTTAGGATACTACCTTAGAAGACAGCTGCCTGTAGGCAGTCTACGAGGTTTTCCTCTTTACTTCAAGTTCAACAAATGTACTCAAAAAATTGTGTTTGAAGTGGGACTGATATTAGTAATTAAAATGAAGGATGGAGGATGATACATTTAGCTCATTTAAGTACAACCGGCGTCTAAAGCATTAGTGTTTGTCGATATGTAAGTGCATCAATGTCCATTGTGGCCTGACACTCAATCTTTTGAGCAGGTATTGATGGATCGCAAAGGATCTCACGCAATAACACAGACGCCAACACACACACACATGAACAAAGCATGTGTATTGATTTAATCCAAAACAGAGCTCATATCTCACAGCCCCTGTCTCCCTCCACAGCTCTCTCTCTCTCTCTCTCTCCTCTCTCTCTCTCTCTCTCTCTCTCTCTCTCTCTCTCTCTCTCTCTCTCTCTCTCTCTCTCTCTCTCTCTCTCTCTCTCTCTCTCTCTCTCTCTCCTCTCTCTCTCTCTCTCTCTCTCTCTCTCTCTCTCTCTCTCTCCTCTCTCTCTCTCTCTCTCTCTCTCTCCTCTCTCTCTCTCTCTCTCTCTCCTCTCTCTCTCTCTCTCTCTCTCTCTCTCTCTCTCTCTCTCTCTCCTCTCTCTCTCTCTCTCCTCTCTCACTCTCTCTCTAATGAATTACCAGGCACTGGCTCCAGTATTTTTGGGAACAAGGCCAACATAATTTGTTATTTCATCATAAGTAATTAAAAGCTGTTTCTTTTCCTGTTGTGTCGGAGCTGATTAATTATTTGGACGGTAAAAAGGCATAAATAACACAGAACTGAAGACTGCCATGGAAAAAACAATAAAACAACCATCACTAGGACTACATTGATGTCGCAAGCAAAAAGAAAATAGCATCTCACTAAAGTCTATTTGCCCAGCTATTTAGTTTCGTACATGGCAATAAATAAACTGTCGGCTGCTGTATGATGAGAACAGTGCAATAAAAAATGTTATATCTTAACTATGAAAGCTCTGCTGCATGTAAGCAGATGAAAACAAGGAGTCTGATAGGTGTAATGCCATGTAATGTACATTTGTGTATTTAAGACAACATTTTGTTACATATTGTCATTTAAGTTTGATTGTGATATTGCATACATTATTTCCCCCCTATACCCTTAGATAGGGCACTATTTGAGGGGACATCCATTTGTAGTGGTGTCCGAAACCATAGTGGATGTTATCGAGTGCACTCATTCAATCTCATAACGCACCGCAATAACGAGTGTACAAGCGATGTACGCTCAACAGAATACCCATAATGCACTGTGAAAGTCATGTGCCAAATTAATTCATGCATCTGACCAAAAGATGGCAACCACAGCTGAATCATCCATCCATCCATTTTCCAAACTGCTGGTTCAGTAGTGAATGAGGTATAGGGGGTGATTTTTAAAGACTCAAAGAATGTATAATTCAATGATTCATCACGATTGAATGAACCAGTATTTTGAACATATCGGTTGAAAAGAGTCACTTGTCGCCACCTAATGTTGTCACCAGACATCGCACCTTTCCTGGAAGTTCCGGGAGTCTACACGCAAACCCTTGAAAGGCGGCTAATGTGAATGAATGAATATAATATAATATAATATAATATAATATAATATAATATAATATAATATAATATAATATAATATAATATAATATAATATAATATAATATGTTTGTGTCATTGAAAATGTGTCACTAATGCACAACTCAAATCCAATGACCAGAACTAACCGTTGCATTATGGAATACACAAACCATAAAATAAATAAGACATTTCAGACTTAAGATTCTCCCGAACACTAAATGGATGATATTTTTCCCAGTGACCACATACTATTGGAAAAATAAAGGGGTCAAGGGTTTGCTTGTTAGCATGGTTTATGAGCAGAGATGGCAGATTTCAAATTGTTTGATTCCAGGCTTTCATTGGCCTGCAAAGCAAGTGGCATTAAGATGAATGGAGATGCTAATGGATAGATTTTTCCAGATATTATACACTGTAAAAAATTTGGAGTAGGATTTACTTGAAAAAAGCTTGCTAACTTTTTTCACTCAGAAAATGCTAGTAAATTTACAAAGATTTGCCAAGAAAAAAACTAAACATATTTATCAGTAGCTTTAATTAGAAATATTTAAGTTAAATTTACTTGGAATATGGAATTAAGTAAACTTTACTTAACCTAGTCAAGTGAAAGTAACAAAGCTAGTAAACTCCAAACTTGGCTAGTAAAAGGTTGAGTAATATCAATTTAGTTGAAATTTCCTTTGCATTACATTTCACTCAAACAACAATATTGAAATACCAGAATGTGCTTTACTTAGAACTTCTAAGTAATTTATACTACATCATGTCAGATGTTAAACATCATGTGAATGCAAAGACCTCAATACTTGGTAGACAATACACAATGACGGTAACATTTGTAATCGTTTTTGTGTTTGAATGTGTCATTTTGAGCAGAAAATGTACTCGAAATGTCACAAAATGGCAAGTTACTATAATCCTAACAACAAAAGCAATTATAAAACAGTGTAAATACAGCTGGAAACCAGTGAAAAATCAACCTCATTAATTATTCAAGGTCCAGTGCATGATGGGAACCCCAGTATCAGAAAAGTTGAGTAATTTTACTTAATTTTATTAAGTTGATATTTACGCTTTCATTTCTACTCGCTTGAATTAAGTACTGATATGGAATTTACTTAGTTTTTTTTAATTCTTGCCTGAACTAACTTTTTCATGTAAATCACATTGTTTTTTTCAGTAGTATTTACTTCACCACAAAATCATTTTTTACAGTGGATTTTCTTGGTTAGATACTAGAAACGGCAAATTACGTCAATGGAACAAAACCTAATAATAAGGCAAATAAGAGCAAAAATGCTGTTTTGGTAGAGAATGAATCTACATAGCAGACTGTAAAAAATAAATAATTTAAATAACATGAAATACAACTCAAAACGGAGAAATAAAAGTCCTTTGGCCGAAAGATATTTATGTTCCATTATGATATATAATGCTTTCAATCAGTTCATTGTGCATTAAAGAAGTGAAGGATAAATGCAAAAAATAACATTGCTTGGGTGGTGGGATATGCTCCTTCTACATCTTTCAGCATAGGATGAGAACAGGTTGTAAAGAGGTGAGAAAGAGTGAAAAATGGCCAGGGCAGTGGCATGGCATAAAAGAACGATTTAACTTTGTAATGCTGTGCCTGAATCCTTTTGGATTCTACTTGGCTTTGTGAAGCAGATTAGTTGAGCAGCTTTTACAGGCTTTGGTAAATAGAGTTGTAACTCCATTCATCCCCCATTCACAGAGTAAATATCCCCTTTCACACACACCAGAGCACAGTGGCACACACACTGACCTGGAAACACTTCTCAATTACAGACAAGCTGGAGCTCATCAACTCTTCCTACAGGGAGCCCGAATAGAAAGTCTGGACATAAATATTAAGCCTTGAACAGCCTGCTGTAATTTGATTTTCATACTGGGTCAATATATGAAAGCTGTGAGAGCTAATGTTCCTGTTCCGTATGGAGTTTCACCTCATATCACTGGGCTGGGAATTTATGTGCCATGTATGTTTGCTTTTGCATGCGCTTGAGATTGCTGTCAGACTGACTGTTTGTTGCTATTTGGGCTTTTGTTGAAGGATTCGTTCATCTTAAAATAAAAAACCTGTCATCATGTACTCTCACCCTCATGTTGTTCTAAACCTGAATTACTTTATTTCTTCTGTGGAACACAAAAAGAAAACTGTACTGGCTTCATAAAAACAGTCCATACGAGTCATGCATTTTGCAATGGCATTAGGTGAGAAACAGGTCGTTTTAAGTCGTTATTCAGTTACAATCTTCATCTCAAGTGAAATTTCAACCTCACTGAGTCAGAAACATTCAGAGCAGTTCTGTGAGCCGGATCAACGGATTCAAAATGATTCTTTCGCAAATCAGACATTATTATTTTTCTCATTAACATACCAGGGAAATCTGATGTCAAGATTTTTAGTAAATAAAAATATAGAATATAGTGCCATGAGTCATATAAAACATTTTTATGATATTTTGTATGGTGCTTTTTAGTCATTTTGGAGCTTGAAAGCTCTAAATCATTGTGACTGCATGAAAAAGAGCAATCAGCACACTATTCAAAACGTTTCCTTTGAAACTCCACAGAAGAAGGAAAGTAATGCAGAATTAAAATGACATAAGGTTAAAGGATTAGTTCACTTTTTAAAAAAACTTTTGCTGATAATTTACTCACCTCCATGTCATCCAAGATGTCCATGTCTTTCTTTCTTCAGTCGAAAAGAAATTAAGGTTTTGGATGAAAACATTCCAGGATTTTTCTCCATATAATGGACTTCATTGGGAACCAAACGGTTCAAGGTCCAAATGACAGTTTCAGTGCAGCTTCAAAGGGCTTTAAACGACACCAGACGATGAATAAGGGTCTTATCTAGCGAAACCATCGCTCATTTCAAAAATAAATAAAAAGGTTTACGTTTTATTAGCACAAATGCTCGCCTTGCTCTGTTCTGTGATGTACGTTCGTGACTCTCCTGTTCGAACTCGTTCATCAAAATGAACAAATCTTTTTTCGAGTCATTTAGTTCATTTCGTTCGTTGAATGAACGAAATGAGTCGAAAAAAGACTAATTTAAAATGAATGAATCTTTTTTCGAGTCATTTCGTTCGTTGAATGAATGAAATGACTTGAATTTTTTTTTTTCATTTTGATGAACGAGTTCGAACAGGAGAGTCACGAACGTACATCACAGAACAGAGCAAGGCGAGCATTTGTGGTAATAAAACGTAAACCTTTTTATTTATTTTTGAAATGACCGATGGTTTCGCTAGATAAGACCCTTATTCATCGTCTGGTGTCGTTTAAAGCCCTTTGAAGCTGCACTGAAACTGTCATTTGGACATTGAACCGTTTGGTTGCCGTTGAAGTCCATTATATGGCGAAAAATCCTGGAATGTTTTCATCAAAAACATTAATTTCTTTTTCGACTGAAGAAAGAAAGACATGGACATGTTGGATGACATGGGGGTGAGTAAATTATCAGCAAAAGTTTTTTTAAAAGTGAACTAAGATTATAAGGCAAATTTCTGACTATTATTTCATAAGTCAGGCTTTAGAAAATATGTTATTTCTTTTTTCTTTGACCCTTTTACCAACACTAGCCCCTTTAAATTATTAAGATAATATCATGTGTAAATATCATTTTCAAAAATACCAGTAAATTAGTTTGTTCAGTTGTAACATTACCAGAAAATTGCCGATATGAAGCTGTGTGAACAAAGAATGAAGATTACCAGTGTTGTGCCGAATTCTGACCCCTGCCAGATTATTACCCCCCTAAATCCCCAGTAGGTTTAGGATAAGGTGTGGGGGTGGGGTTAGGATTAAGTAATCAGGTAGCACCTTCAACGATGGGGGTAATAATTTGGCAGGTAGTCAAAATTCAGCACAATACCTGTACGAGCACATATGAGGTCAGAATGCCCTGATGTAAGAAGTTTGCTTTGGGCCAATCATAAAATCTGTTGAAACAGTTAACGATAAGCTCTGCTGCTTTGAATTGTTTTTATGTATGCAGCGAAAGCTAGTTAAACATCGACCTGTTCCTTCTTTTCCATTCATCAGTTCTGCTGCTCTGTAGCTAATATTGCATACTGTTTAATAGAAAAGTCGTACCAGGAAAGTCTGGTAATTTTATGGTAATTTACCGGAATTGCTGTGTGAAAGGGGCTAGTGTGATTGAAATTTGAGCGACTATCCCTGATGTTCTTCATTTCATACAGCTGTAGGTAAGCAGTAAATACCAGCTTTATCCCTGCAGAGCGGCTGAGATATTAAAGAGCACGGAGCGGACTGCACTCTCACCAGCAGCCCTACTGAACCACATGTTGCAAATGTTAATGAGGATTCCCAAATGCCAGGCCACTCCGAGGAATCTGCCTTTAGCCAACCCAGCAGATTGTGGACACATGCGGCGAATGACCTCGGAAGAGGCCTCGGAAGAAGAGAAACCGGTGATATGAAACATGTAGACTTAACTGACTAGCCGATGGGATTGAAATATTTATTCCAGCAAGCCAAAGAATTTAAATTGACCTTCCTAAAATGAACATGAAACGGGATTTTCTACGACCGTCAACACCCACCCCCCATTCATAACCGTGGCGTCGCTGTGGGTTCGCTCAATATTAATATTGCATTTGTTGGGTAAAAAGATTGAATATACAGCTAATCGACATCTCCATTAAGATCCCAGTGTTGTCATTCCACTGCAACATGCACCCAATTTATGTTGGACAGAGAGGATTCTGGGAAATGGGATACTAGGACGTCTGATGCAAATTGAACATGAGGGCATTGAATATTAAAACATGCAGAGCACCCCATTGACTGAAAGTGGGGGGAGAGATGGAAATTTCAATGAAATACGACCCGCCGTAAAAGGGTGAAAATAAAGGACCAAAACAAAATCAACAACAAGTGAATAATTACCAACAACAGCTTGGTTTATTTTCAGTTTGAGTTGATTTACTAAAACATAAATATACAATAAAAAGTAACAAGGGTGTAAAGCATGTTGTTAAATTGATCATTTTAAGCAAGGAGAGCGAGACGTCAGGCGGGATGCGTTCCGATCATGAAACACTGTTGGTTTACCATCGACGTCTTTCTTCAGAATTAGGAAAACAACCTGTGCTAGCTTTATAGAGGCAGATGAAAACCGGGTTTTATGATAATTATTCCGAAGCCGTGTGGATTTAGTGAGTTGTTAAAGTGGAAATCGAGTCATCGTTTGAGGTAGTAAGACTGTCATCCTGTGTTCATTGGAATCCCACAGTATATCATTATATTACGGAACGGCTGTAATTATAGTGCCGTTGCAAACGTTTGTTGTCTTCCTGAACATTGTGTCTGAACTTGACTTGGTGACTTCAGTGTCATTAGTGGAAAAGTGTCATTCCTAAATGTTGATGCCACCAAAAGCTCTTCCTTCAGCTAGACTGATTTTAATGAGCTGTAGTTTAAAGCCCTAAACTCATCTGTATTTTTTATTCTTTGTGTGCTTTGCCTTAGAAACCCCAAAACCCCAGGCCTTCTTCATTTTCAATACTCAATACCATTTCTAAAACATAAAGGCATTCATTTCAATGTTAAAAGGCATGTGGGAAAAATATTTGTTTATCTCCTTTTATATGAGATTTCTTAATGTTAAAAACTATGGCAGTGAATATAATAACATAAACTGTGATTACTGTCATGCAACTGTCATGCTTAAGAAAGCAGAAAAATAGTAACAATATCAAACAAATAATATCAATTAATGTATTAAAATAATTAAAATAATAATAATAATAATACATAATAAAACAAATATAATTACATAAACTAACTTTTGGGGATTTTTTTAAAATGTAAATATTAACATTAATAACAAAAATAAATTATTTTAGTAGCATTAAGATACTATTATAGTATGCATTACTTTGAATTCATTTTAGTAATTTTGTTGTTTTGTAATAAAAAAAATCTATAGTTTGTATGCATTTTTAGTTCTGTTTTAGTTTTTAGAACTATATATATTATATATATATATATATATATATATATATATATATATATATATATATATATATATATTATATATATATATATAATATATGTAAGGCAAACATTTTTTTATGGTTTTAGATTTAACTAACCCTGCAACTATCAAGATGACCTGAAACAAGCCTTTTCCGTTTTTGAAAATACATTTTAAAAATTCAGATCTTTTCATTCACCTCACTGAATGATGCCCTAACACAAACTATAATGTCATACAGTTCAGTCTGAATTGGTCCAGCATGCTGTAATTTCAGATGTTTGTGCCATTGTGAGTTAATTCATATACTGGTGTTAAATGTGCAACAAATAACTGGAACTGAAATGGCTTGGTTCATGTTTGTGTGCAATGAAGCTGAATGTTTGATGTGGTGAACTCACCAGCACAGCCTCTGCAACCTTTGTTGACCTGACTGATTTGTACCAAGCCAAACATGGGGACCACATAATGTAAAAGGTGATGTTATGGCAGCTATTACGGCCGTTTCTATATGAGAAAGGTGTGGTGTAATCATACAACACAATGTACTGTACATAGCACACCATTTGTACAGTAGATAATCCCAGCAAAGGAAGCCTGCGTGAGGGTAAATAAAAGATGAATGAAGTAAAACTAAATAAGCCAGAGGTGCCTGTCACATATTTGTGAGCTTCTGACTAGACAAATGAAAAGGAAGTTCCCGTGAGAACTGAGTACGTAATTCAGCGCGTAATGTGTGTGTGTCGGATGAACGAGAAAGATGCAAGAGGCGCGCATCCATCCTCAGAGGTGAACTCGATTTCACGGGTTAGTGAGAGACGGGTGGTGGGTGAGTGTTCAGCCTCGGCTTTATTAAAGCGTTTCTGTTCTCAGTCTATTTAGAATCAGTGTTTGCTGTTGCAGATGACAGGCCTGAGCCCCTCTCACTCACCAAAGCTGCCAGAGGGTTCGCACCTCGGTATCGCCCCTTAAACATCCACTCAGACACAAAATAACACATTGTCTGCAAGCTTTATGTGTGTATTTTAAGTTGGATACACCAATTTACACAATGAAGACGAGTGTCTTACAGGTGTGCAAAATTCAACAGTTTGCTAACAGTGCAGATGGAGCTGTGCTAAACATGATCCCCTCTCACATACACACACACACAGTCATATATCAGACATTTATCACTGCTCACGTGTAGGATGACCACCCCCCCAGGAGCTTTTAATATTTAATGTAAAGATTAATCAGCCCTCTCATTATTTTAATTGTTCTTCCTTTATCCAACCTGTCAGAGTTATAGATTACCCCCTGTAGACCCTAACAGCAGCTCCCTGGTCGGCGATTTATGGGTATTTTTGGATCAGTTAGCCTCTAGTCATATTTCACCATTTTCTGACGAGCCATTAAAATGTCCCAGGTAATTAAACAATGGGCATCAAGTTCAGGTCTAGCCTCTTTATCAGGCAAGAAGCATGGTGGGATAAAAACTCCCTTGCTAGTGATTAGTATGTTAAAAAAAAGCTCACAAGTGAAGATGTATAGAATCAGTTGTTGAGTAGCAGCTCTGAGAGGCGATACATGCTTGTTAGTGAGGTGATAGAGCATTATGGGATATCATAGACATTCTTTTGAGGAAGAGCAGGAGAAAAATATGAATGCACAAACCCAAGGAAAAACAAATCACTCAAAATGTTTATCTTTAGATTTATATATATTCTTGAAGACATAATTCTTTATGTGTAACTTTTTTTTTAAGTAACAATGTCCAACAGCGACACCAGCAGGTAAAGTCACAGCGGGAGTCAGGGTCTCTCTTGCCTCCCCTGAGTCCATTGACTTTTAACAGACCCCCTAAAGCGCGCCGTGTGTTTGGTGGCGGGGGGTTCGGGTGATTGAGCATGAATGAAGGAAAGTCACGTGAGAGAAGGCAATGCCTCCATTGGCTATGATATGTTATGATTGGTTCATGCAATAAATCCAGCATCTTGTTTTTTTGGGCGTTCGGAAATCGGCCTGAATGATGGCGTTACCGGGAAGACTAATTAAAACGTAAGCAAACAACTCATGCACTTAGATATCACTGCTATATGTCACATCAAAATTAAACTTGAAATAGCCTGAAAACTGTGATGAAAAATGAAAAATATCTTACTGACCCCAAACGCAGCTTATTACTGCATTTAAAAGAATTTTTAGCAGCCCTTCCTCCAGTCTTCAGTGTCACATAATCTTTCAGAAATCATATACATATACACACAGGATATACTGTAACTTCCCCCCCCAGAAAACTCAGCAGGCCCTTGCAGATCTACGGTTTCTGTGCGCCTGACAGGGTTGCTGTAGGAGTCCGGCAGCTGCCCCACGGTGATTGAGTGGGTACTGATGAAGAGAGTCGGAAGTGAAAAATGCCAGCCCTTCGGCCAAGAAAACACATACACACACAGAAGGGGTCAGGGCTTTCGCAACCTCCGTTCATTTCATCGTTCTTGCCCGGCTGAAGCTTTTTGTGGGCAAGGTGGCTGGAGCAAGTTGCCGATTACATAATCCTGTTTTACAGGGGCTCCATCCATCACCCAGCTTTCATTTTCATTGGAGCTAAATTGCACGAGTGCTGGGAGTGGAAATGAATTTCAGCAGTCCAGCATATCTGTTTAGTTTGCAGAAAGCAAAAGCACTGTGGAGAATGGAGAGTGAGAGAGATGTGTAGAGCCAGCGAAAGAGGGCGAGAGAGAGAGAGAGAGAGGAAGGATAAAAGACCCTTCCCGAGTTTGGTCCGGCGAGGGTCTGATGGTGATGCATGGTTATGGACCATCTGCACTCAGAGGCGATAAATTTATGATTATGGTGAGAGAGCTAAAAGGCTGTCCATTACTGTAACATAGTGGCCTCAGTAGAGAGTCTCTCATCAGGCCCAGCTGAGAATCAGCAGTAAAACCGGACAAGGCATCTAATATTAAACAAATTTACATGCCAACAGCAGGTGTCAGTCAATAGCCTGCGGACAGTTGTTCAGCTACTCAAGCTGTAGCACCCGTTCGCTCACTTTCTCCACTTTTACCTTAGGATCCAAACGCGCCAGCAAAATTGTGGCGGTAGGACGGAGAGCATGTCATGGCTGCAAGATGATTGGTGTGCATGAAAAGGCTCATTTTGCTGACAATGGCGGAAAGACAATGGACAGAAAATGCATTCACATTTCGGATCACTGTCGCGCTATTGATTCTTAAATAGCAGCGCCGTCCAAATGGCTCATGAGGCTTTTGTGCTCTGACATCTCTGCGGTGCGCCGTTCAATTAGTTTTAGTGTCCCGGTCCAGCTGCCGACCACCGTTCAAAACACGTCCGGCAAAACACAATCGCCTCCATGATGCTGAGGAGCAAGAATGCACATGCAACTGACGCAAACATTCAACCCAAGGTCGACTGGGTAACCAAGTGCCTTGGCATTTTAGAGGTGAATGAGAGTTTAAACTTACAGCAGAGTTTGCTGGATTTTTATCGGAGGTCTTTGTTGATCTGCTCGATGGGGTGAAAATTAGGACACTGGGTTCTTAGGAACCGAGATTTGGTGGGAGAAGTACTCAGATGAACTTGAAAAAGACACGCTCTCACTAATGCTGTCTGCAAGCAGACAGATCTGCTTCTGAAAGAGTCAGCGATTAAACCAAGACAAGCAAAACGAGTCAAACAAGTCCTCGGTTTCCCTTGAGATGGAAACATCCGGTGTTAAATGAGCAAAAACAGTGTTTCCGTGATCGCTCGCTGCTGATTTTCTCAAAAGCATCAAAAGAAACATTTCAGTTCAGTTCTGTACCAAACAGATTTAACCTTGAATGGAATCTAAGGCTGTCTTAAAGGGGTTTGTATAATAGAAGCTTTTGTTGAATTTGAAGCTCTAACTTCCTGTCATTTGAAAATGTTGTTGGCACTCTTACAATATTTTAGGGTAATTTGTTTACAGAACTGAATGTGTGGTTTAAGCTAAATAATTAATGATTCTTTTCCTCTAGTAATTGGTTTTGCTCAACCGCCAAATAACAATCTAATGTGAGCTGCCTCTCAAAGCACAAGTCTAATTTCAGGCATTTGGTGCAAATCTGTCACAGTTATAAGCTTAACACATGCATTACAAACTCACTCGGGGACCGGCTACAATGCAGAGTAATTAATTTCACAATTAAAAGAACACTGAAAAATCTATACATTTCCACAATAGTCAAAATTTGAATCCATATACTTTTGACCCATTAAAAAACGTGATTGTTTCCTCACTTTAGTGGGTGACGCTTGCTTACTTCTTAAATGCTTTGCTAAGGGAAATCTAAGCACTTTGAGCTGCATTCTTCATTTGATGCCATAGCTTATTCTACCAAGCAAACACAGGAATAGCTTGCAGTGTCTGGAAACTTGGAAACTGTATCTTGTCAAGTGACTCAAAAAACAAACAGAAAAAATAAGGAAAGATTTTGGAATGAACAATCCTAATTATTGTATAACAACATCAATTAAATATAAAAAAAATTAAGTAAATGATTGAATTTACATCAAGTACAACAACAAAAACAAACCTATAGCTTAACAAAGACAGTGATAAACCGAATATTCCACTAGAAACACTTGCCATGAAAAATGCCATGTAGAGTCTTGAATCAATTAATCTTTCTATTTTATCTGTTCATTTACAAGAACCATCCTAATGAACCGGTTCATTAGCATGCCCCAAACAGATACATTTGCTCTAGTCAAAGACAGAGATTAACAAAGTATTTTCTATAAAAATGCCTGAAATGCCATGTCAGTGATTCATTTTTAATCTGTTCATTTGCAAGAACCAGCCGAATGAACTGATTTGCTAGACTCAATTCCAATGCAACATATGAGATATATGATGAAACGATTCACTAGAAAGGTTTCGAAAGCAATTGAGCTACATCCGTACATGTACATCATAGTACAACAATACTACTGAAAAATACAGGTAAAGGGATTGATCACCCAAAAAACACAATTCACTTATCATTCATTTTGTTCCAAACCTGTAGGATATTTCCTTCTGTAAAACACAAATGCTATTTTTAAGAATGTGGGTGTCAAAACAACATAAGACTCCTTTGACTTTCATTGTATTCAAAAAGAACAACATGACGGTAAATGATTCAGAATGATCAGTTTTGGGTGACCAGAATATTGAAAGATATGAAATAAATAAAACAAATGTGACAAATCAACGAATCCCAATGAAAGCGATGTTCTTTATGTAAGAGTAAAAGCACAGAAATGTACGAAACATCAATAACCTTCCCTACTTAAGATTCCAGGACGCATTTTAAAATTTGAGGCGCTGGGAAAACATCAGACTAGCACCCCGTCTAGCCTTTTTAAAAACCTTTAGAGAGCCATCACTAGACGGAATGAACTCAAAGCGGTCGGAAGGAGGCGCCGTTTGGGTCGGTTTCAGGAGATGTTAACTCTTTTCTCTTTGGTCTCAACGGCAGGAAGTGCTGAAGTCAGCAGAGGTCTTCTTGTTTGAGTGAGCCTTTCAGATAAATCAATAAAGCCGCTTTCATCCTCTTTCTGATCCATTTGTCCCCTCCGTTCCCCACGCTCTGTTGATATGGAGCTATAGGAGAGGGAGACAGAGAGACGTTTTTGCTAAGCTGAAAGGCAAAGGGTGGCCTGATAGCTGCAGTGCAGGATAACCAGTGTCCAATCGGCTCTCCGCAGGTGACAGCGTCCATCATGGCTGCAGGCATGAGCGGCCATGGTATTGATGCAGGACAGGTGAGGTACGCGCCGGTGATTTGAAGAGCGGCTGGGTTCGCTGGCAATGGCAAGCGTGCTAAATGAAATACATCACATCAGTGCCTGTGCCTTAATTACACCTGTCAATCAAAAGAGCTCCAGCTTATCTGGAAACCGTCTCCTCATACCCAAAAATAGTCTGTCTAGTTTGAAGGAGACAAGCCCCGGTCCCAGCTCGCCTTTCATGCCCCTCGTCAGATTAATATTTGGCTGGTGATGGTCACCTTATGAGACCTCAAACATCCCAGGTGTCGAAACAGATCGGCCGATGCTACATTATTCAAAAGGTAATTGTCTTTTTATTTGGTTTCAATTTTGAGGGAAGCTACATTTCACAGATTCGGTCACACTCAAAATATTTCAGGTGACTAATGAAATATGCATCCAGAAATCAGCTTCAGACCATGCGGTGTATAGTAAGCCGCTCCTTTTACTTTATGTTGGTCCCGGAGGTAAAATGCAATAATTTTAATACAATGAAACACAGTAAAAAAAAAACAGTAATTTTCACAAATGCACACTTTAAAACTGTTAACAGAAACATCTGTTAATCTTTAAACAAACCACAATGCAATTCATTTTCTTTCAGTTTTAATTTAATTCATGCAAATTATATTACACTTTAATTTAGTTTAAAATGTGCATACTTTAATCTCATTTAGACAAGTATGAGTGCAATTACAGTCCTTTTTATATCCAGCTTATTTCAAAGAATGCAAAAATATCAATTTAACACACTGGTCCATTAAAATTGAGTTAAAATATTATGTGCCAAATATCTCAATGACTCTCTTTCAGGTTAACCACTAGCTTGCAATAGAGCACATTAGCATGCTAGATGTTTTTACTTTATATAATGTATGGAACAGACAAAAGGCAAGTAAAAGCCCCACTCTTCACCACACTTTTACCTCCAAAACTCAGAACCTTAACAGAAACTCACAAATACCAAATACATATAACACAATTTAACAATTAATTTCAGCATTTATTCCCCAATCCAGTTCCATGCAAAAGCATGCTGAGAAATTCACCAACCAGTTGTAGTCCCAACATAAATATAAAAGTAAACTTCCAAGTGTATTGAACACAAAGTGTGGCAATGTAAATTGAGAATTCAAAAATCACCCCAGATGCCCTTAAATAGGCACTATTAGTGGTTTTCGAAAGCATGGTGGACGTTATTAAGGTGCAGTCATTCAATCCCACAATGCACCCAAAAACAAGTGTACAACCGCTATAAGCTCAAAGGCTAGAGAATACCCATAATGCACTGTGAGAGTCACGACTTCCCACATCTGACCAGAAGATGGTGGTGCCGACTGCTGAATCATCCATCCATCCATCCACTTTCCAAACCGCTGGTCCAATGTGGGTACAGCGTAATATTATGCAGGTATCAATTCCCTTTCAATGTATTTTTAAATTGTTTAATAAAGGTTATATACATATAGTTTCCATGACAGAGTTCAAGATCCATTTTTTCATCTTACTACTGGAGTTGCCAGTTTGCCAAGTTTCAAAGGATTGTTAAACAGCAAGCACAAACTGTCCGAAAAGCACAAAGTGTCCGAATTCACTCCCTCTAGTAAACTATAGTGGAATGAGGGTACAGGGGGCAATTCGAGGCACAGCCCAAGACTTGACGCACAGAACTGGCAGCAAACTAGGAAATACTCCAGCAAGTTTCAAAAGTATCTTGCCAACGTGGAATAACTTTAGGAGAGAGCGCCAAATCAACACAAGAGGTAAAATGAGAAAACACACTCGCAAACAATAAGTACACGCTAGAAAAGGCCATTTTCTCTCCCCATTAGAGATGTAGAATATTTCACTTTCCTCAGAGACAAATAGATGAAAATACGACATTGGGACATAAACAAAAGGAGCATTGAGTACAACTCTTTACATGACTCCCCAGCTCTCTATCTCTTTAATAAATGAGTCCCCGTAATCGTAGGAAAAGACAGAAAGAAGCATTATATGAAAATGCAACACAAGGATAACCTTAAATGGAAGTAAATCAACCACTCTGCTCTTTTCAACCTTTTTGTGGAATATTGGCTGCTTGCTGACTCTCCTAACTTGATGCCAGAGGGGAGGAGAAATGTATGTTCAATTCTGCAGTCCGCGCATCGCTTGGCCGGGGGTGTTAACACTGTCAGGGCACATGAGGCTCCAGACTATCTGTTTCCCCATTCTGCTTCATTCTCATCAAATTGCTTGTTTTATTTATATCAAATGATACCTCACAACCTGCGCTCGCTCGCTCGGCTGATAACGCACCCTTCTCCGTCCCCCGCGTTCGCCCCCATCCCCCGATACATCCAATGAAATGTATTGCTTGCTCATTGTAAATAAAACATAAAGCTTCCTCTGAGCTCCTCCCTTGAGCCACCTATATTTCTATTTTTGCAAAGAGCAGCAAACCTTATACAGTGCTGCTGCCACATCACTGCGAGCAAAGACTAACTATCGTCTGAGATATTGAAAATGCAACTTTAAAAGCACTATTGTCCTTAATGTAGACATCACAAAATGCAGCATTGATACAACTCTACGGGGCTCTTTTTTATAAGCGTATCAATCATAGATTTCCTTACTGTCTTTCGTAGATGTGCTCCCCTCACTCGTTCTTTCCACACATGGCGCTTCACTTTTGCGCTTTCAGGACCCAAAAGTCTGAGCTCACTAATAAAAATGCAGACTTTTTGTATATTACAAGCAAAACAGTGAGTAGATGAAGTACAAAATAATATGAATATGTCTTAGTAAATGTAATTTTGCTTTAATGACAACAGAGTTTGAGCTGTATGAACAAGTTTGTGTAAAACCTGATGATCATGTTCTCCAGCATGATTTGTGAATGATGTAAAGAGCATTTAAAATGTCAGAGATTTGTTGCAAATAAATAAAGTTTTTTCTCTATAAATTTATTTACACATTCATTAAAACAAATACTATGCAATACAGGTGCTGGTCATATAATTAGAATATCATCAAAAAGTTGATTTATTTCAAGAATTCAACTTAACAGGTAAAACTAATATATTATATAGACACATTACATGCAAAGTAAGATATTTCAAGCCTTTATTTGTTATAATTTTGATGATTATGGCATACAGCTTATGAAACCCACAAAATCAAAACCCCAGAAAATTAGAATATTACATGAAATCACAAAGTAATTACACAGTAATATCATGGTAATTGAACCAGGTTTTGGTTCTTTTGGCAGTGTGGGCAGGTGCAAATCCTACTGGAAAATGAAGGAAGCATGAAGTGCTCTGAAAATGTCCTGGTAGACGGCTGCGTTGACTCTGGATTTAATAAAGCACAAGTCCTCTTTTCTGATGAGAGCAAATTTTGCATCTCATTTGGAAACCAAGGTCCCAGAGTCTGGAGGAAGAATGGAGAGGCACACAATACAAGATGCCTGAAGTCCAGTGTGAAGTTTCCAGTCTGTGTTGGTTTGGGGAGCCATGTCATCGGCTGGAGTTGGTCCACTGTGCTGTCCACTCAACGCAGTCTACAAGGACATTTTCAGAGAACTTCATGCTTCCTTCAGCAGACACGCTTTATGGAGATGCTTCCTTCATTTTACAGCAGGATTTGTACCTGCCCACACTGCCAAAAGAACCAAAACCTGGTTCAATGACCCACGTGCAGTAGTCTTTTATTAAATAAACTCAAAACTTGACAAATTCAGACTGAGACTAGGGAACGGAACGGAACAGAACAGAACAGAACAGAACAACCAACATACAACATCAAGACCTCACAAAGACCGAACTAGAGACAGGGCTTAAATACACAGGCAAACAAGCTAAACAAGATAACAAGGGGGCGTGGTTAATCAGATACACCTGGGAAGACTAATAAACAAGAAAAACTACGAAAGGACTACAAACATGGCACAGAACAGGGAATAACAAAAGTCCACACAAGACAAGGGGAACACAAGGCAGGAATCATGACACATCCAGTGTGTTAACAATAGTATTTAGATAGTAGCTTAATAATGCATACTATAATGTAATACCATATCATATCATATCATATCAAATTCTTTGGCTTAAAATTCAAATGCATTTTATTTGTTTGAGTGTGTGAATAAAATAAAACATGATAAAACAATGGCATCCCTAAATGTCCCTCATAAAGAGACTTACAAATGTACCACACACAAGCTTGTTGTTGTTTGCCCGTTTTTGTGACAGCTTTCAGAACATGAAATCTATTAGAGAATCAAAGACAAACTATAGCATTACGATCTCGGCGCACATATGTTATATCGCCATAACAATTCCGAGCGCAACATGGATAAATGCTCTTTTTGCCTGGCAGCTGGGGAATTTGAATAGTGTGTCTTTCCAACGCGTTTCATGAAGTGCTTAAACCCACCTCGGGGTTCTGAGACGCCTCTCATCTCCAGCTGTCGGCAGCGGAGGGGTAATGTTGATTGATGGAGGGAGGGAGGGCTAGACTGATGTGCGGTGCAGTCGGAAGGCAGAGGAACGAATGGCTAACGCTAAACTTGACTCACTCCGTCATAAAGCCCATATAATTGTATCATGGACATGACACTGTCGTAATCATCCATGGCAGTTCATGTCAGCTGGTGACAAATGACAACGATTTACCAATGGGGTTAAGCCACACAGAGAACAGACACGGTCAGGGGATTATGATTTAGCATGGGGGTTCAGCAATGCAATGAGGACCCATGATTCACCAGGGTAGGACAAAGCCAGAAAGAGGACATCTTTGATTCAGTACAGTTACAAGCCAATGAGTGAACATTACTCACCAATGGGCCTAGGTTGACATCAATGAGCTTGATAAAGCGATAAAATGATTTAGAACAACAATGAACTGGGTAATTATGTGCTCTAGCCTCCAGCACCCGACATACTCTAGCATAACCTGACACGAATTTCTCTTTCCCTGTGCAACAGTCTGTGTCTGCTGTATCTCAAAGCACAAAATATGTCACTAAATGTCAGTCTCACTGGAACTGTTCTATTCTAATTCATCATCGCAAATATCAATCAATGCTGTATGTATGGTTTTGGGGATGTGAGTATTTACACCCTAACCTTTGACTCCTGACGGCTCGGTGGTGAGTAGCCAGGAGGGAGTACTTCACTCCTCAAACTAATGAGCTATTGATTTGTGTGAGATAGCCTGGAGAAACTAGGCTGTGGAAGCCGAAGATCTGGTTTATGTGTGACTGAGCGATGTATGAAATCATTCGCACACCGCAAGGAAGACGGAAAAGGAAAGTGCAAAGCCGAGGGATTAAGTGACAACATTCTCATACCATATACTCAACCCTCAAAAACTCAGTCAGAAAAAAAACAAAACAAAAGGTATGTTATATCAAATTCCAATGTGTTTTCCGATTGATTCCTGCTATATTATTTTTTAACCTTTATATAGCTTTATACAATGCAGCTGTTTCAAAGCACATCTACATTAATAAACAGGAAAAGTATGATTTAACGACACAAACAGATTCTGCTGTAAACCAGCTCTAAAATAAGACAATAGTAAGCAGTCACTATTTATTGAAATTATTCAGTTTATTCAGTTTGGTGCAATAACTGTGTAAATTTAATCAATTAGGGATTGAGTTCAATTCAGCTATAAAGGCAGCTCTGGAGAAAACAGTGAGTGTGTTTACAAACCAGTTATCTTTTATCGGAGTAAGGTCATAAACAGATTTTTGCCCTTTACACCCACGGTTTACTTGCGTTGCCGGGTTATTGGTTTGCATGTAATCCAGGACAACAGGTTATTTCAAAAGCTGATTTTTATGAGTTATCAGCACTGCTGTGCATGTGTACATGCATGTATTGGGTTATTCTTTAAGAAATTAAGAATTAGGCATTAGATTTCAAAATTTATTAATAATTATTAATATAATCTACCACATTTATTTTGTGTATGAAACCATGCTATAGGCAATTCATACTGAAAAATGAAATACATTATTCAAAATAACACACTTAAAGTTTCTCTTTCTTAAAGGTATAGCGGAGGATCTTTCCGAATTTTAGAGAAGACCCGCCCTCTCCAATTTTTTTAAAAATGCACATGCGCGGTGCATGACTTGTGCGAGCACGTACGACGGCCTTACGTAAACATATCACCAGAATGATTGACACTTAGGTGGACTAATAGTATAGGCTACCCACCCGGAAAAAGAAAATCATCCGCTATACCTTTGAATAAAATGTTTAAAGGGATAGTTCAATTTGAAATTAATTTTTGATATGTTTCAGCTTACCTCAAGGGCATCCAAGATGTAGGTGTCTGTGTGGCCACCGTATTTTCAATTTTGATATTTTTAGGTCAAACCGTTCTTGTCTGTCAGTCATATAATGCAGGCAATAGGGGTCCACCTTAAAAAGCATACACAGAGAAGTCCAAATTAAACATGATTTAATGACTCGTAAACGTAAGTACACACTGATGAATAAGACATGAAACGAGTGGTTTTTGTGAGAAAACGAACAGTATTTATATCGTTTTTACCTCGTGTAAACACAGCCACGTCCAAGTGATCTGAGATCGTGAGCGCTTCGTTCTTTTCCGGAAAGCACCGGAAGTGAATCCTCGCGCGTGTACGTCACTCATACAATTGTTTTATTTTTTAATTTTTTTGTAATTGTTTTCTTTTACGACGGATTAAACATCCCGGATAAGCGCAAATTAGTACCCTTTTAATTAGCCGTCTTACCTACAATCTCTGTTCTGTGTAAACAATGAGTGACGTACACGCGCGAGAGATCACTTCCGGTGCTTTCCGGAAAAGACCGAAGCGCGCGCGACCTCTCAGATCACTTGGACGTGGCTGTGTTTACAAGAGGTAAAAACTATATAAATACTGTTCGTTTTCTCACAAAAACCACTCGTTTCGTGTCTTAGGTCATCAATGTGTACTTACGTTTACGAGTCATTAAATCATGTTTAATTTGGACTTCTCTGTGTATGCTTTTTAAGGTGGACCCCTATTGCCTGCATTATATGACTGACAGACAAGAACGGTTTGACCTAAAAATATCAAAATTGAAAATACTGTGGCCACAAAGACACCTACATCTTGGATGCCCTTGAGGTAAGCTAAAACATATCAAAAATTAATTTCAAAGTGAACTATCCCTTTAACAGCAGTCTGAATTCTGCTACCTCAATTCAAAATCAATTGACATTCCAGAATTTTTTTGACATTTTCAGGACATTGTAAATTCCAACATGACATCATGACTTTTGCGTAAACATACACGCCACTTTCAAGTCAAGTGGCGTGTTATTTATACGCATTTTGAGCTATCCGCGTGTATGCGTGTATATCTACGCCGTTATGTCCGAGTGATTCCGCGTGTATGTACACGCCGTTAAAAATCCGAGCGAAATAAAGCCAAAATTTTGATATACATCTGGGGAGCGATAGTTTTCTTACTAGGATGGCAGGGAAAGACTTATAAATGGTATTAACCACTGACGGGTAGGTTTAGGGACGGGGTTGGAGTAGGTCATATATTTGTATATACAGTAATGTAACGTTAAGTTAACGGCGTTCATAAACACGCTGAAAAGCGATTTTGCGTGTTGATAGCACGCCAAAAATGGAAATAGGAATTGGCGTGTCATACATACGCAGTTTCATGAGATCAGTCTGGTAAATTCAATTCTCAATGCCCTTTTATTGTCAGGCATTCTACAAACATCAAGCCTTTGGCAGCTTTGAGAAATCTGCATCGTGTTTGAAAGGCTCCCTCTCTCAGCAAGTATTGTGTCTCTTTAATTCTTCTATGCTCCTCCATACATTATTCGGCATATTGCATGTCAGCAGCAATGCACATAAAAGTTGATTTTTTTTTTTTTTTTTAGAGTTCGATGTCCAGAAATGCAACAGAAGCAAAGTTCTTTGGAAAGGCAGGCACTTTTGTTGTTTTATGGTCCAATTTTACTATCTAATGTAATAAATGAGCACATTAACTCCACCACTATATAAATAGTGCATGTGTACGTGTTAATGTGTGAGGATGCGAATGGCTTTTAGTGGCTGCTATACAGTGAGCCAAAGCGTTTGCTTGTTTGTGACCAAGTTTGTGTAGTCCCCCACCCCCTCTATTGTCCCATCCCTAACACGATGTGTTGTGGTGCGTCATGTTTTTTCCTTCCCATGAAAATGACTCAATGAATGTGCCAATGTCTGGAAGTTAATACCTGATGAATTAATATTGTATAGCTTCATAACCACTATCCTGCCTGTGGGTCAAAGCAAACAGCAGAACACCCCATGATTTATTTGCTCGCAGTGTAATTTTGTGCACACAGACATTATTGGTCCGAAAAACAAATGATAGTACGGTCAAAAAACATGGTATAAAGTGGCACTGTTACCAGAGCCGCACTGCTCATTATAGGTACCGGCATTCCCTAGGGTGTCTTTGTAGCCGTCTGTAGATTTGCATTGCAGTGATTTACCACACAGGAAACACTGTGCATTTCTTTTAATATTTTCTTAGTTGCATTTGTTGCATGTTCTGCAGTCTTCCACTGCTGCCAGCAGTTATTTTCGCAACGGTTTTAGAGCTCAAAAAAAGTTTCCTCTATCCGCAACAGATATTGGAGCCACTGCATTAAAGATCTGAGGATAGATGTAATTTCAATTCAGTCATCTCAATGGGTGTGAATCAAAGGTTTAAGTTAATCTTAAGTGAATCCTCTCTTCTCTTGTAAAGGAGACGGCTTATCTTAGGATCTGTGTAACATAAGCTACCTTCCATCACTCTGTATCCTGTTCCTGTAAGCAGTTCTTTACACACAAATGCATCAATAAATACAAGCAGAGACCATAGTGCACACCATATGTACAACCATATATTTACAGTGTAAACACTGATCTGGTCCCTGACCAGGGTTTGTGTACCATAAAGCATTATAATTACAAGCTAAAAGTGAGAAATATAGTATGACAACTGGGGTAAAATACTAGAATTATAATGAATGGTTGTAATGAAACCAGATGCACTCGAATATAACCAGTTAAACCTTAAACATTTTCTTTCTATCATTGATTGTATTATTAAATTATGTCTGAGCAAACAATAAAAGCAATAAAATGATTTGTTTGTTTTAGTTTAAGAGATAATTGCTCTGTGGTTTGGCTTCCTCCTCTCCATTACATTTTAATAAAACGCAATAAGAACACCTCCTTTCTGTAAAATCGCCCTCTATTGATCATCATCAAGGGTACAAACAATAAATTGAATAATACATTTTTAAAAGTGCTCCAATTGAGAAGACCTAATGATTTAAATGAAAGAAACAGCCCAGTGGTTTCCTGTGCACCATAAACAATGTCAGAATCCATCAGATACATACACGAGCAAATAACCGGAAATTAAAACTCTCCACCTAAGGTGTCTTTAACGTTTTCCTTTCTTCCAGTTTCCTTTAATGTTACGCTCCTACTAACATTATTTACCCAGTCTCACCTGACCCTGACAGGCCATAGAGAGTTGGGACACGAGGCCTGGCTAGTTATCATTTCAAAGTCCCGTATATCCATATCCTCATTTCTGTATATATCAGCAGTGTAGGCCTCCAATCCCTGAGCTGTAAAGTTAGACCTGACTCTTTGAAGTTAGCACCAACAGAGGCTGAAGCCATGACAGCATTCAACGCTGTCATTATTCAACAGACAGTGAGAAATTTAGCACAGAATATGCCTCCGTTTTGTTTTTTCTTCAAAATGCTTTAAGAGACACATTTCAAAAAAGATTGTTCACTCTAACTATAAGTAACTTTACAAATTCATGTCATCTAAATATCTAATGTTTTCATCATCGTTCTATGTTTTATTTTTAGAACTATATCTTTGCCGTTATCTTTATATCATCCTTATTGTGATGGGGCCCAACATGTAGTTGCAAAGTTTACCTCTAGTCAGAATATCTATTGAGGGAGCATCAAAATAAAGTGTTACCAAATATTTAAATTAAAACGTTATTAAAAATAAATAAATAATAATAAATACTTTTATACAAAAAAAGTATGGATTTGGGGCTACAAATAGCTATTCATATTCATTATTTTTCAATTTATTCCAAATTTTTTTTTTTAAACAATCTGTTATGGAACAAGATTGAAGAAACAATCTGTTATTGTTATGGAAGTCACAGTTATTGAAAAAGAAAATGTATTTGGTTTATGTATAATAATAAAATAATAATTATTATATATATATATATATATATATATATATATATATATATATATATATATATATATATATATAATATATTTTATAAAATATTAGAAAAAAATCTTTCAAAATAAATGGAAAAATGTTTAAAAATATTACAACAACAACAGCAAAAATTATTATAATTTTTTCCCAATTATTTCCAATGAAGACATTAGATTGGTTTGGTAGAAGAACCAGAAGATGAGAGAGGCATTTTCTTAAAAAAAAAAAAAACTTTTAGGATGATCAGCATTAAACCAAAGTAGGGGTCTGGGAATTGGAACCTCAGCTGGCCCTAAACGATTCTTTAGGGGAGTACAACATTCCTCCGACTTGACTTTACTTGGATCTCTGCACTGCTGACTTTGCAAGCACTCTTAGACATTTAAATGCTCTTCTTTATCTCACCTTTGGAAGTGGAAATCGTGTGTGTGTGTTCTGTGGAGGGCGAGGACCGAAGGAGGAGTTGGAAGGGTGCGCCATGGCAGGCGTGTTCTGGAATGACCTTGGAAGTCACTCAGCAGCGAGTTACCCCCGGTGATAGGGCCTTCACTGAAAAGTTGGCATGGCCGCTGCCCCTGGCACAGGCAACGATCCGAGAGAGCCCAAGACTGGGCTCCTGTCCCATTGGAGCCCGATAACGATCAGATGGCAAGCTCCAGGCTGGCATTTATTTGGGATACAGTTAAGGAAAATGATGGCCGCACAATCATTGACTGTGTCACTTGATAATAGCCCGAAGCAAACAGGGTTTGGTAGACTTGCATTCCTCACAAGAGTGATTCATTTGTTCTGCTTCCATGCGGTTTACTATCTGCTGTGTATCTCGCAGTCTCTCTCCCTTGGACATCCAATACCCGCCAAAAGATTTCCAATTTCACTTGGACAATGGCCTCAGAGGGCTGTAAAAGACCATTGATTTGGACCCTCCTGCAAATATTCTCCCTAAACAGTGAGAAGCATCTTTCAGGCCATTTTACATCTTAATGGATAAACCATTGAGCCCCGCTTGATTGTTTAACTAAGAAAGTATATCATCGAACCACAAGGACCATTTGCACAGGGGCCTTCTGGGATGCCGGGCACAAACAGTTGGACATTACAAAAGCAGAGATAAATGCTCCAACATTTCCATTGCAACAGGATCTAGCCAGCGGTAGTGGAGAGGTAGTTAGAGAGGAGCATCATTAGGGGTGGGATAGGCAAGAACAATAATAATAAAAAAGTACACATGAAGATACGAGCCTTCGACATAAAGGTCAGGATGGTACCCTTCATTTGGAAATCTGTGTTCACGGTAATTAGCTTTGGCCGGGCCAATAAAGAACCTATTCAACGGAACAGATAATAATGTCACCATCTGAAAACAAACAGCAACACTCCACCCCCCAAAGAGCAAGCATTGTGGAAGAAAGTGCAAGACTACTTTAAATTGTCACAAACCCTGTACATCTCAGCCATACCATTAAAGCAACCTTTTGGGAAATTATCTCTGACTGCCCAGGAGCAGCAGGACAAGTGGAATATCAGTTAAGGATGGGACACCTCGATTCTAGCTGTCTTAGTTAATATTGTTCTGTAGATGGACTTTTAATTGCCTTCTCCAAAAGTCTTCCTCCTCAAGTCTTCACGTGGTACAGCTGAATCCTCTCGGCTTCCTTGCAGGGCTCAAGCTCGAGGGATTCACGCCGTTCCTGTGAACAGGATTGGACAGGGTTATTAGAAGGTAGAAGATTCGAGATTGGCCCTTGGCTTGTGTGGTAGCTATTTCAAGAGCGCTTTCCTCCACTGAGCAGTACGCCATAAGGGACTATATGAAATCACAAGCTGTTTTTTTGCACTCACCACAACAGAAATATTTCAAAGCGGGGTCTGTGAGGAGCTGCTTTGTGTGCCAGTGTTGTGGGGGCTGAATCTGGCCATATGTCAGAGCTCACTGCGAGAACAGCCTGGATCTGCTGGGGCTGGGACTCTCTGCTAGGCAATGTCTTCTCTTCCAGCTCTCTGCTCAACCCTGTGAGACCTGATGTCACCCTATGCTGCCTGCAACACAGCAGTTGGCTGTGCCCAAACACACACAGGGGAACAAACACACAGTTCCACCCACACACAAACACTGAGTGACAACAAACACACTCAATGCAAACACTCCACACGGCCGAGGTCAAACCAGCTATTTCATCATCCAGATATTGTCTGATGTAATTACAAGCATCTGTTTGATGTGATGAAGTCTCCACAGTCCTCAGCTGTGGTCCTGACACCCTGTGTTTCTATATTGTTAATAGAGGTGGAAGGAAAACCAGTACACAGAAGAGTCCACCAAAATATTAAATCAGTATGGTGACCACAAATGTAGTATGTATATAATATAGTATGTATATAGTATAAAATATATAGTAATGATATTATTTTGTTACATTTATATAGCACTTTTCTGGGTACTCAAAGTGCTTTACATATGGAAGGAAGAATCTCCTCAACCACCACTAATGTGCAGCATCCACCTGGATGATGTGACGGCAGCCATATTGCACCAGAACGCCCACAACACAGGCAGAGGAGACAGAGTGATGAAGCCAATCAGTTTATATGGGGATGATTAGGAGGCCATGATGGACAGAGGCCAATAGGTAAATTTGGCCAGGATGCCGGGGGTTTAACCCCTACTGTTTTTCCGAAGGACATCCTGGGATTTAATGACCACCTCGGTTTAACATCTCTATCTGATGGACGGTGCTCTTTGACATTATAGTGTCCCCATAACTTTACTGGGGTGTTAGGACCCACACAGACCACAGGGTGAGCGCCCCCTTCTGATCTCACTAACACCTCTTCCGGCAACCTGGTTTCCCCAGAAGGTCTCCCATCCAGGTACTGACCAGGCTCTACCCTGCTTAGCTTCAGTGGCAACCAGTCTTAGGCTACATGGTGATATGGCTGCCAAGTCAATAATCTGGTTAGTTTTGAGGCCTGTGGGTAAATGCACACCATAAAATGAAGCTAAGCTACACTAAGGTGAGAGGCGCACTTGCATAGATTATCCTGAGACTAAACCATCACTCAAAGTAAAAGGTTTTGTTTGTTTGTTGCAATATTAACCCTGTGGAGGTGAATTTCCTTCAAAACAGCATTTAGCATTCATCTACAGACTCGGTGATGAGTGACTCTGATAAACCTGCCAGCGTTTTTGCACGTTCACCCAAGAGAAGATGTAATAGAGTGTACAGCATAGCACGGTTGAGATGCGCGAGCGATCATCCTCACTGGACTGTTTCCGCTCTCATTCGGGAATTCTCAGTCACTATCCTCTTCGTCTGTTTTTCTATTAAACACAGCGCGGTGTTTCCTTCTCTGGTAACAAATTCTCCTGCATCCACCTCCTCCCCTTCTGTCAGAAGGCAGGGCTTAATGCTAGAGCTCCTTCCCACTGCGTTTCTGCACAATTAGCTCCACAGAAACTGGGGAACAGCAGCTGAGTTGGAGAACCAAGATGGATGATTGAAGTTGTGAAGGTGACGGCATGGCAAAAAAAAGAGAAAAACAACATCAGCCATCAGCTCGCAAAGCCTGGGAGGAAGTAATAGTCCCTGTCAGCCATAAAGCCTTTCTATAGAGGTGGAGGCCACAACTCCATAAGGCTCCTCAATTTCTGCAGTTCCCTTCATAGATAGTCAGCTTAATTACCCAGCAGGCCATGCATGTGGGGGCAGAGCCATTGTTAGAGACAAAATGACATATGCACTCAGCAGCAGAAATGCGGTTGGACAGATCAGAATCATGAAACAGCCTTTGAAATGTGCTGACTCTTCAAGACAACCCAGAGTTGCATGCCCTTTGTAGAAGTGATAAAGGTCTGGAGGGGTGAAAATAAATGGATTTTGTCCAAACGCTAGTTCAACAGGCCAATTAGTTAAATTAAGCTACAAATGTACAATATTAGGAGTAGCAGAGCAATCCGCCTCTATCCGTTCTCTTAAAAAACAAACTTTGCTCAGTAAATGCTCTTAGGGTGCTGTCATCACAAACAGATCATTTAAATATAGCTGATATTTAATATTCTCTGTGTGGCACATCATTTTTACCCTTTTGTTTAATTCAAAAGATGGATTAGCATTTGCGACTTTGCAATGTGATATGTTTAAAAGTTCACTCAATCAAGCCTCTCACAATTGACATAATTCATTACAGGTTACATTTTTTTCATTTAATCTCAATTTGCATTTTACCTTTTTCCTATTTCATGCCATTTATATTCATTTTGTTTATTTATACTGCTGGCGTGAAACATGTGGTAAATAAACAGTATCTCAGCACTGCTAACTATACAATATTTCAAATGATTATGGGGACATCAAAGAGCATTTTGGGACTACTGTATGTATAATAGTAGCCAAAACTATAAAACAGTTTCCTTCCTTTCACCTATTTATCTTTCTAAATACGAGCTACATTTTCCTTCACATGCTTTCTGTGTAATCAAAACACAGAAAACATAAAATAATATGTTGTTTTAATCAAACATATAACATCACAGGCCCAGTTAAACACCTCCCTGCTTCTTTTATAATGATGATTTCAGCATAACACTGATCGTCCTTCCTGCCCTCTCTGACACAATCGCTTCTTTTATATCTCTTTTCTCTCTCTCTCCTCTTCTCTCAGCCCACCATTCTGCCCATGTGCCAGCAGTGTTTAATTGCCGTGTCATAATGAAATCTAGTTTGATGAAGAACAATTCAGGCTCGGGCACCGCCTAATCAAATTAACCAAGTCCTTTTTGATTTTCAATTATCTCGTTCAGTGGAACGTTTCCTCCCTGGCATGGATCGACTATGACTGGAACTTTACAAAGCTAGAACAATGCTGCCTAACTATCATGTCGGACAGTTGACATGCATCTCCCAAGTCATCCTGTAGTGACCATGTGGGGTCGCTGTGTCTTTTTTATTCTTCCTGTTGTGGTTTTCTGTCATGAGTCACTCAGGACCTCCACCAGCAGTGTGAAAGCTAAAACAAAATGCTGCCTTCTCAATCACTATACAGAGGTATAAAGGTAAATCAAATAGTCACGTAACAATGTAGTAGACGACGCCTACTAAGATGCCTCAATATTAGAGGTTGACCGATAGTGGTTGGATTTTTCAGTGGCCGAAATAATGCTGATAGTTATAATGCAGTTTGGTTATAGCAAATGAAATGTACCGTACACAAAAATATAGTGTACAAAACATGTACTCAAAATGCACAACAACCAAGTGGACATGGCTATCCATTACCAATGCTTATAATCTCAAATATATACCTTCCAATACAGAGTTTGTAGTTGTTAAGTTTAGTCATTGGGGATGTAGAACATGGTCATGCAGAATAAGGCATTAATATGTGCTTTATAAGTACTAATCAACAGCCCATATACTAGTAATATGCATGATAATAAGCAACTAGTTAATTGTGAGGATTGGACCCTAAACAAAAGTATTACCTTTTTTAGTTTTTATTCTGTGGTGGAAGCTTCCATAGATGGTGAATAAAACCCAGGGAGCTTTGCTGAGGTCTGTACTGGCACAAAGGGAGGAGTTTGAGCTTTTCTGGACCAAAGGTGAACGTCACAGGACCAGAGAAGACTGACACTGAAGCAGCAGAGAAAGGTACTGTTGGGACTGGGTCAGATGCAGGTGAGGACATCACAAGTGCTGGTTTATCTGAAGCCTGGAGAAGCAAAGCTTTCTTCCGTCTCCTTCCTGCTCTGTCAGGAAAGTCTATGTGCCAGGGGCAACAAGTTGTCTTGTCGAGATGCTTTCTACAGCCTCTGACATGCACTCGGCAGGAGTTCACTGTGGCCAACTATTGGCTGCCCTTAAGTAGGGCCTAAAGTTGACATAATCCCTCTAGCAGTGTGTATCATCCCGGCAGGGTACATCCACTTTGATGGACTCAGTAAAGCCTTACATGTATAAACCATTTAAAGTAGCATCACCCTACGAGGTAGCTTTGAAGCTTTGCAAACTGCGGCCACACACTGTCACAATAGTAGTTTGACGCATTTCACAGTAAATTGGACATGTTTTTTAATTGCAACTTTTTATCTTCAAATTTTTTTTTCTCGCAATTGCAAGTTTATACAGTATCTCACAATTCAGACCTGTTGTGTGTGTGTGGGGGGGGGGATAATAGTAATCATAAATCTGTTATTTTTTGAGCCCACACAGCAAACTTTAAATATCATTACAATGAACAGGCCTGTTATCTTTCCTCAGTAGCTGGCATAGAAAACAAAGACATTCACATAGAGCAGTAATATAGGGCAGCAAAAAAAAAAAAACAGTTGAGCAAGTTTTGAACCTGCAACCTCTCACATTTAAATAAAGAAACGTATACCTCTAAACCAAAACATCCCTCGTAAAGTTGAAATTGCCTCTGGTGAACTGCCTGTGTGAATTGACTGTGTGAATTTAATTACCTCCATACTGATGAGACTTTCAGTCATGTATTGTACATCCAATTGTTCAACTGTATCTCAGTGCACATCATATTTCACCCTCAGCACTCCTACATCCTGCGGCCTTTTACTCCGGAGACTCCAATTATTACAGCAGGGAAATTAGTCGAGAAAAATGATCCACATTTACAGAGAATACACAAAATATCAAGAAGAAATGGAGAATTATTCACTATATTTTTTACACAGTTCTTTTGTTTTACTTATATTTTTTTGCCAAACTGTAATAGACTAAACTTTCAAACATTTTAAACATGGAGTATACATAAAAATGATCAATATCAACAAAGTAATAATATAAAGCATAAAATAATGAGTTTACTGAACTATTAGCTACCTTTTAGAAATGAAAAATAGCTTTTTCATCATTGTGTATCATTCACTTTCTATTTGCTGTTTTTGTTATAGTCTGTAATAAAGAATAACAGTCAACAAACATTTTCAAAGCTTATTTTGTTGCAGAGATTAAAACTGTTCAAGCAAAACACTGTATCCACACAAATACTGCGCTCCAAAGCATACACGTACAGTATTTCACACGATCACACTTGTCAAGAGAGTAGCTTTATAAACCCTTCAAGACTCTCATGTGGCTCAACACTAAATTTTACCCATGCATGAGAATGTTGGCACACGGCTTCGCCATTTCATCAAACAACTCAAACAAGGGGACTGTAAGGTGTAACGGTGGCACAGCCGATATAAGAGATAAGTTCGTTCGGGCGCCAGACAGGAATAATAAGTAATCCTGTCAATATATCCTAAATACCATCAGTTACATACCAACTCAAAATTTAAAAAAAATAAGCACAGAGAACATAGGATTTAGTTTAAACTGTCTGTATTTCCCGCAAGAAAAAGTAAACACATATATGCACACATCCACTTTAAACGCTCATCTTAGAGAAAAGAAAAAACAACAACAATATAACTCTTTAAAGTTGTCAAGGATGCATAATTTTACATAAACAAAACACAGATTCGAAGGTTCATTCCTCCAGGGACATATTCATTTTCCCCCCAAAAAAATATAAGAAATAACAGTCCTTTGTTTTTGTGGCTAAAAACTGCCAATATAACCAAGCCGAGTAAATAATAAAATAAAAATAAACATGTTCCTTTAGTTGGAGGAACCTGGATAAACCGGGTGTGGAAAGTGCAGAAGTGAATTGTGTGATTGGTAAGTGGCTGAATGGTGTGAGTGTGAGACCAGCCACGTATCCAGCAAACTGCTAACCTTCAGCAAAGGTGAACTTCTGTTGGACGTCAATGGAAAACAGCACCAGGATCCGGGGTCGTTAACAGTTCGCTTTGGGATTTTTAAACGCTCCGCGCTGAAGACAATCGATACGGAAGAAGGCTTACTCTCCACAATCCGCTCCAGCGTAGGCACAGCGTTCTACCGGCTGTTGACTGCGTCACCGCCACCCAGGTAAGTGAAAACACCTTCCTTCTTTAATGTTCCACCTTCCAACTACCAGCAGTTCGTTCATGGAATTTCTTGCATTTGGCGTTCGACTTGCATTGAGGCTTTTCGGTTCTCACTTTGACAAAGCGCACTCATGGCGTTCGACTTGCATTGAGGCTTTTCGGTTCTCACTTTGACAAAGCGCACTCATGCCAACCAACCTCACTCTTTCCACATTTTTTTCCCCCCCACGTAGTTAAATTTCTCCCTTTTTATCCCATTACCTCATTTCCGTTTCTCCCTTAGACCACGGAAATGGGCGGAGATGTCATTTATTCAATTAGCCATTTCAGCTCCGCCACACTCCTCCCCCCTGGGAAAAAAACAACTCCAGGTTGTTTAAAAGGTAGCATTGTTAGAAACCAAGAAACTCTTCATCTTCGTCAGTGGATTCCTGGAAAAGTTCCAAAAGTTTCGATTTTTCCAGGTGGTTTAACTCATCAGCAGTAGGGAAACATGACTTCAAGTTACATACATGAACGGTACGCACATCCTCACCCGTGTCTTCTAGTGCCACACGATAATTCAGTGGTCCCAGCTGTTTTATTATTCTATAGGGACCTTTCCATTTGTTGGCAAGTTTTGCACTGAAATGGTGAAGTGCACTTGATTGCGGGAAATTTCTCACCCATACACGGTCTTTTTCTTTGTAGAAGACATCTCTTCGGGTCTTGTTGTAGCTACGGAGCTGTCTTAGTGATGCTTTTTTTGTGTTTTCTTTGGCTTTAGCTTGCAACTCGGACAGATGTTCTGTGACATCGTAAGATGGAGCAGTTGGAGCAAGATTTTGCCCATGCAGCAGCTTGTCCATTGGACCCTGTAATTTTCTCCCTAGGTGAAGCTCGGCTGGAGACATACCGGTGGTTTCTTGTACCGCTGAATTAATTGCAAACCGTAACTCAGGTAAGTGTTGGTCCCATTTTTTATGATTGTCATCCACATATGCTGAAAACATCTGTTTTAATGTTCTGTTCACTCGTTCGGTTAGGTTTGTCTGAGGGTGGTATGCTGTAGTCATCTTCTGGGTGACTTTCCATTTCGCACAGATGTCTTGAAAGATGGCTGAGGTGAACTGTGTGCCTCGGTCAGAAAGGATGAAATCAGGTACCCCCCATCGAGTAAGGATTTCTTTTCTGAGGTGTGACGCAACAGCCTGAGCAGTGGCCTTTCGCAAAGGGAAGAGCTCAACCCACCGGGAATAGTAATCCACGAACACTAGTAGATATTCATGTTGGTGGGAACTGCGAGGCAGTGGACCCATGATGTCTACTCCCAACATCTCGTTTGGCCGACTGGTGGTGGTCTGTTGAATTTTCCCAGCAGGTTTGCGGTTCTCATTTTTCAAGGTCTGGCATTTCATGCACCTTTTTACATATTGTTTTACAGATGTCCACATGGAAGGCCAGAAAGCGACCTGACGCACCCTCTGGTAAGTTTTGCTAATTCCTAAATGGCCACTTAAGGGATGCGCATGGTAATGCTGTAGAATTTGTGGGACAAGGGTTGCCGGAATATAGAGTCTGTAATGTACTTGCCCATTAGTCAGATGAGTTCGATGATACAGCTTGTCTTCAATTACCTCATATTGGTCTTGCATAGAGGAATCATTGTCGGCTAGTGACTGAAATAGTGTGGTAATTACCAGATCTTTGTGCTGTTCTTCCCAGATGTCTACTGCGGAAAGTGGAAATCCAAAGTCCTCCTTCTGATTGGAGTATAAGTGGCATCCAGGTGCGGAATACATCCGAGATAACGCATCTGGAGCTTCATTGAGTTTTCCCTTTCGATACTCAACCACAAAGTCAAATTTCTGCAGACGGAGTGCCCAACGGATTAGACGTCCCGTGGTTTTTGTGGAATTCATGACCCACTGTAGAGCTGAATGATCCGTGACTACTGTGAAGAGTTTCGGTTCCAGGTAGTATTGCCATTTTTCTAGCGCCCATACAATTGCCAGACACTCTTTCTCTGTAGCTGAATAATTAGTTTCAGCTTTGGTTAGTGTTCGGCTGCCATAGGCTATGACTTCTTCCAAGCCATGTGTTTTCCTTTGTGTCAACACTGCACCGAGTCCTGAATCACTGGCATCAGTGTAGATAACAAAAGGAAGCTGGAGGTCTGGATGACCCAGGATGGGGGGTGAGGTGAGACACATCTTCAATTTCTCAAAGGATTGTTGACACTGTGGTGACCACTGAAATTTGCATCCCTTCTTCTTCAAAGCATTTATAGGTTCAGCTATCTGAGAGAAATTGGGCACAAACCTGTGGTACCATCCTGCCAATCCGAGAAATCGTTGAACTTCTTTAATGTTCCTGGGAACAGGGTAGGAGCGAATGGCCTCTACTTTGCTGGGGTCAGCTGAGATGCCTTTGGTATTTACCACATGTCCCAGAAATGTCAATTCATGAAGGCAGAATTTACTTTTTTTTAGGTTTATGGTTAAACCGGCTGTGTGCAATCGGTCGAAGACAGTCTGAAGATCATGGAAGTGTTGGGTGACAGATGGTGAATAAATTATGATATCATCAATATATACAAAACAAATTCTCCCTCGCAGTTCACCTAACACAGTCTCCATTAGTCGCTGGAATGTCGCTGGAGCATTCTTCAGCCCAAACGGCATGACATTGAATTGGTATAACCCAGATGGAGCGATGAATGCAGTCTTGGACTTGCTCTCATGTTCCATTGTCACCTGCCAGTACCCACTGTTGAGGTCGATGCTGGAGAAAATACCTGCACCAGAGAGGGATTCCAATATCTCTGTGATATTAGGCAGGGGATAGGCATCTCTCTCAGTGACAGCATTGACCCGCCTATAGTCTACACAGAATCTCTGGCTGCCGTCTTTCTTTGGGACCAGGACAATAGGTGAGGCCCAAGCAGAGTGTGATGGTTCTATGATGCCGTTCTTCAACATTTCTTTAACTTGTTCTTGTACCACATCTTGTTTCTCTGGTGTTAATCTGTATGGTCGCTGTTTGATGGGTACAGGATGAACAGTATAAAGACAATGCTGGAGTACTGTTGTTCTTCCGAGCTGGAGGGTACAGACTTGAGGATTGTTCTCTAAGAGCTGGAACAGTTGGCACTTTCCCTCGGGTGGTAAGTGTGCAGTGTCTACCAGGGTTTTCATTAACATTTTTTCATCCAGATTATCTGGTGACTGGGACACCACCCGTGGCATTTGCTGTGGAGGGATAGAACTGAACAATGTGAGGGTTCGCTCTGCATTTTTATGTTGTGGTTTCTTTTCCAGAGGCTGGATACATCTAGTGGGAATACTAGCTCGTCCAGGCTGAAAAGGATAATTCTTGTTGGGAATTTGCTTGAAAGAATATTCTCCATCGGCCACATTGATCTGGAGACCACTGGTGAATATGAAATCCAATCCTAAAACCACAGAGTACGCTAGAGCTTTAGTAGAAAGGATGGCTGCCGGTAGGGAAAAAACTTGGTTATGGAGTGTCATTTCAATATTTGTCCATCCTATAGGTACAGCGGTCTCACCATTTGCCAAGTAGAGTGGACCAAGAGCCCATGTCCGGAGTGGATCAGGGAATGCAAGCTCTGTCCATAAGTTCTCGTGTAACAGAGTATAGCTTGCTCCGGTGTCGACTATAGCCTTTCCTGTCCATCTGCCAATGGTAATCGGGACGACCAACTGTTGAGGTATAGACTCACGTTTAGAAGTAAAAGATGCAGTCACAGTAGAGGACTGAAATGGAGGTGTGACAGACAAGGCGTTATTTGATGGTTCTCCTCCTGTTTTTTGTGCTGGAAAATTTCGTTTGTTTCCTCCAGGATTTTGAGTAGATGTGAAAGGTGAAGTGGAGTATTGTGGACAGTTTCCAGGTGGATGCTGACCTTTACATCTCCAGCATTGGACGGCGGGTCTTTCCATTTGGCGGTTAGGGGCAGGTTTGTGTGGTATAGATGAAGTCATGGTCCGCCCTTCATAATGCAGCTGATGAACATAGTCTTTTTCTAGTTGATGTCCAAGTTTTACCAGTTCATCCACTGTACTTACTCTGCTGCGAAGTTGACTGGCAAGGTATGGTTTAATGTTTTTTAGTATCATTTTAACTAACTCATACTCTGTCAGTGAAGGTTTCCAGCGCTTACATAGAGCTCTGTAAGTGAAAGCGAAATCTCTAATGGACTCCTTTTCCCCTTGGATTCGGGTGCGGACACGCTCAGCTAGCTCGTCTTCATAATCCTCAGAAAGAAATGCTGCGAGAAATGAAGATTCAAACTCAGTCCACGTCGTAACAGAGTATCTAGCCACTTCCCACCAGTCCCGTGCTGTTCCATAAAGGACAGTGCGAAAGGTTGCCAGAATGTCTGTATCCTCTAAGGGATGTAATGCCATAAAGTCGTGACATCTAGTTAAATATAACAGAGGGTCACTATCATCTGAAGGTCTGCCAAAGGTGGGAAAGGTTAGTTTCAAATGATCACTCTTGACCACAGATGTTGGGTGCGAAAGAGGTGGAAGTACAGACGAGGATGTATGGGGTTTTAACGTTTCACCTTCTGCAGCAGTGGAGTGAGGAGGTGATTTGAGTGTCTTTGGTGGAAAGTCAGTCACTGTTTTCCCAGGAAACTTGAAGTAACTGCTTATTTCTGATTTCAGCTCTTTCAAGGAGTCGCTTACGGTATTCAATTGGACGCTACATTGACTGATCTCCTGGAAAAGTTGGCCACACTCCCTTTGAGTAAGGTCCTGCATTTTCTGGATATCTTTCTGCACCTCTAGTTGCAATTGTTCCACCATAAATCGGACTTCAGAGATTAAGGTGTGCTCACTTTTCTGCAGTTCTCCTGTCACCATAACTTTCATGGCTTTTGTCAGCTGATCAGTGTCCTCTTCATCATGTTGTCTTTTAGCAGTGATCGTGGATTGAAGCTGCTGGTGGTTGGAGTTTATCTTAGCAGTCAACTTTTCAATCTGGGCGTCATGCTGTGAAGTGGTAGTTTCAAGTTTCTGGGTGAGTACTTTCAAAGCTTTGTCTTGCTGTTTGAGACAATTAAACAGGACATCCCAGTTCCCTTGTACGTGCTCTGATAAGTGATACGCTCCTCTGCCAGGTGTTGGAAGAAATGCAGGCAGATCCTGCGGTGTTCCTGAAGGAGGTGTAAATTCCGTGGAAGTGCACAGCTGCATGTCCACCGTCGGTGGAGGAGCCCTTTCTCCTGGAGGTGGAGTGGAAAACCGCACATGGGTTCTTGTAGTCGGACTGTGAAACTGTGTGGGTGTGGAGTAGAAAGTGGGAACAGGAGGTGGTTGTCTGGGTTGCTGTTGGGTCTGTTGCACCGGGGGCCAGTTGGGTGTGTTGCAATGTCTGGAGGATCAATTGCCACAAAAGTGGATTGTGGTGGAGGGGTATGGGCCATGGTTGAAGTGTATGTGTGAATATGGCAACGGTCAATTTTGAAATGTGGAGAAAAAAAATAAAATATCAGAAATGATAACACTATTCGTCTGGTCTTAAATTCTTGGGCAAATGGGGCACCAAAATAACAAACTACAAAGTGGTTACATTTTCACAATTCAGAAAAGAAAATACTGTGGAACCTGAGTCAAATTCTTTTGGGGCAAATGGGGGCACCAAAATAACAAATACAGAGTTGTTACTTCACAGAAGTTTTTTTTTTTTTTTTTTTTTTCACACAATTTGGCCACAAACGTTCCAAACAATCTGTTGGCTGGACCACAGTTCAATTCAACCAAAGATCAAATGATCACAAAAAGGGTTAAATGTCCAATCTGATATTGTAACAGGTCCCAGAGCAAACATCCGATGATCACAAGAAAAACCCCAAAACAAAACAGTTCAAAGAAATAATAATATGTTCAAGTTTTTAGGTTTCAAGTTTCAGTTTAGTTTTTCAAGTTTGTTTCAAGTCCCAAGTTTAAAGTTCAGGTCCCTGTTCGGGCGCCATTTCTGTAACGGTGGCACAGCCGATATAAGAGATAAGTTCGTTCGGGCGCCAGACAGGAATAATAAGTAATCCTGTCAATATATCCTAAATACCATCAGTTACATACCAACTCAAAATTTAAAAAAAATAAGCACAGAGAACATAGGATTTAGTTTAAACTGTCTGTATTTCCCGCAAGAAAAAGTAAACACATATATGCACACATCCACTTTAAACGCTCATCTTAGAGAAAAGAAAAAACAACAACAATATAACTCTTTAAAGTTGTCAAGGATGCATAATTTTACATAAACAAAACACAGATTCGAAGGTTCATTCCTCCAGGGACATATTCATTTTCCCCCCCAAAAAAATATAAGAAATAACAGTCCTTTGTTTTTGTGGCTAAAAACTGCCAATATAACCAAGCCGAGTAAATAATAAAATAAAAATAAACATGTTCCTTTAGTTGGAGGAACCTGGATAAACCGGGTGTGGAAAGTGCAGAAGTGAATTGTGTGATTGGTAAGTGGCTGAATGGTGTGAGTGTGAGACCAGCCACGTATCCAGCAAACTGCTAACCTTCAGCAAAGGTGAACTTCTGTTGGACGTCAATGGAAAACAGCACCAGGATCCGGGGTCGTTAACAGTTCGCTTTGGGATTTTTAAACGCTCCGCGCTGAAGACAATCGATACGGAAGAAGGCTTACTCTCCACAATCCGCTCCAGCGTAGGCACAGCGTTCTACCGGCTGTTGACTGCGTCACCGCCACCCAGGTAAGTGAAAACACCTTCCTTCTTTAATGTTCCACCTTCCAACTACCAGCAGTTCGTTCATGGAATTTCTTGCATTTGGCGTTCGACTTGCATTGAGGCTTTTCGGTTCTCACTTTGACAAAGCGCACTCATGGCGTTCGACTTGCATTGAGGCTTTTCGGTTCTCACTTTGACAAAGCGCACTCATGCCAACCAACCTCACTCTTTCCACATTTTTTTCCCCCCCACGTAGTTAAATTTCTCCCTTTTTATCCCATTACCTCATTTCCGTTTCTCCCTTAGACCACGGAAATGGGCGGAGATGTCATTTATTCAATTAGCCATTTCAGCTCCGCCACAAAGGCGATGGAATCTCATGAAATAAGATGGCGAGATGGTTTACAGTGCCTCTATAACTGTATGTGAATAAATCCACAAGTGTCTGCAGGGCAGGTCAGCAGTGTGAGATGGGAATTCAGACTCTGCCTGTGCGAGTGTGCATGTGTGTGTGTATGTGTTTGTGTGTGTGTGTCAGGCAAGGCCATGACAGACGTGCACTGGTGCATTTAGCCTGGCCCAGAGTTACACTATGTCATTGAGAGCTGTCATTAGCTCATGCAGAGCACAGCTGAAAGAGAGCGAGAGCCTGGGGGTACAGATTGTAAGTGTGTGTCCCAGACTACACGTGTGTATGTGCGAAAGCCCGCGAAAAGCACAGCATATTAACACTCTTAATCTTCTTCTGCATGTCGGTGAGGGACTGTTTCACGGTTATTACTTCTGTTCTTTAGGGGGAGATCTGTGTGGCGATGAGATGTAACAGCTAAGGTAAAACATTAGCCTGTGAAGCATGCTGGAAAATGAAGGAAAGGGGAAAAAAACCTGCTATGACCTCCTGAATTTTTCAGCCAGGGTGGAAATCCATGTTACGTCAAACACTATACAAATCCTGATGCTTCGAGAAAGTATTCATATGCACTATTTTGTCCCATACATCATCTCCCTGCAGACAAGATGCATTGCAAAGATGCATTGATTTCATTACACCGCTGCACTGGACCGTTCCGTACCGATTATTACTCAAGGCTGAAAGGTGGACATCAAAAATCTTTTGACTATTTTTAGGTTGTTTTTGTGGAAGCAGTGATACCAACTTGTCTATCCTGTCTGGATTGACAATGTTCGGTTCGCCCTTTTAAGCACCTGGCAGCTGAGACGTCTTTGAAGATGTTGTTTTGCCGTTTGGTTGTACTTCACCTACCAAGTGAACACATTATGACATACAACCAGCTGGCAAGCCGTCTTAATCCGCGCTTTTGATGTTTCTCGTCAAACTTGCTCTTGTCTCTTGAAAGAGCAATTTAATTGGAATAATGTTTTGGAGTTTTACCTTTATCAGCCCATTTAAGTCACACGCACGTCTTTTGCAGTGTGGTGCGCTATTCAGGATTAAATTGGGAATGCCTTTTAACATTTGAATTGAATTAACTGAATTTGAACTGAGGTACACAAATAGGATGCAGAATTGCAACTCAAATAGAATAAAAGGAAATAGAATTTAAATGAAGTAAAATTCAAAGTTGTTCATATGTTCAACTGATTTCAACTGGAAAAGTAAAAGATGTCAAGACAAACTTCAAATGACGGCTTGACAAAGCCAAATAAGTCACAGACAGACAGACAGATTGATTTTTCTATGTAATTCAGTGTATAATTCAGATTCTTCTATTCTGAACACCCCCCCCCCCCCCCACCACACACACACACACACACACACACATTTTCTAAAGCCAGTGCTGTTTCACCACAGAGACGTGTGTGGTGATTTAGGAGACGCGCTCCATCTCTCCCTTTACATTGATCGCCGTTGACGGCTCCTTTGCGTACCATTATCTAGCCACAATAGAAACAGAGAGGACACAATCACACCTGCCAATCAATCCAGGGTAAATATTTGTGTTTCTCTCTCCCTCTCGACAGTTCTCCATGTGCAAGGTCTATGATCTTATTATGCTCGCGACCTTTCGATGATAATGGCAGCGTCTGTGGACGCACCACAGCTTGTAGCACTATCCTCCCCGGTCTCTCGCGCGCCTGTCAGAACCACACGAGTTATGGAAGACGACACGGGATGCTTTGCTTGGCGCTCTGCAGCCACGCCGCAACATGCAAATAAGGTGGGGATCACAACAATGAGAAAAAGAACAAGCGAGAGTAATATGATATACAATACACTACAGTTCAAACGTTTGGGGTTTAAAAAAGTATATTACTCAGTGTGACGGAGGCCAGCTAGTAGTTGCTGTGCGAGTAAACCTCACTCCTCTTTAGCCTCTCTTTAGCCTCCTTGTTAGAGCGCCTGACTCTCATGCCGGAGACCCGGGTTCGAGGCCCGCTCAGAGCGGGTTGAGAGGGACCCTGGTGGAGGGGTTACATTGGTGCCGTGACCCGGATGGGAGTGAGGTTTAGGGGGGTGAGTGTAACGGAGGCCAGCTAGTAGTTGCTGTGCGAGAAAACCTCACTCCTCTGATCTCAATAGGCGCTCTAGCGACAGATGCTTGAGGCTGCAGTCTTTAGCCTCCTTGTTAGAGTGCCTGACTCTCATGCCGGAGATTCGGGTTCGAGGCCCGCTTGGAGCGGGTCGAGTGGGACCCGGGTGGAGGGGTTACATCAGCAAGGATGATATAAATTGATCAAAAGTGAAAATAAAGACATTTGTATGTTTCAAAAAAATCGATTTCAAATAAATGCTGTTCTTTTGCTTTCTATTCACAAAGAACCCTGAAAAATACAAATATGAACAGTTTTCAACATTGATAACGAAAAATGTTCTTGAGCAGCAAATCCTCATACTGCATTAGAATGATTTGGATCATGTGACACTGAAGACAGGAGTAATGACGCTGAAAATTCAATTACCATAAACAAGGATTGAAGCTTTCAAAAAAGCAGCCTATATGACTTAAACGCTACTTAAACCTTTTATTAATGTGACAAACCGACCGAAATGTAAGTCTGAAATAACATGAAGGTGAGTAAATAACAGAATTTTTATTTTTAGGTGAACTAGCACTTTAAAACCGGCAATATGGCCCGATCAATAAAAAGCTAACAGTGTTTTTAGAGAGTTAACAGGCTTCTGGATCCGACTGATAATCAAAGAATTATAGAAGTTATTAAAGACAAGACAGAAGAGGGGGACTGGCCGGACTCCACCAGATTGAGCCAGATAACTCTAGTGAGCATTTGGCAGGACTAGCGTCCTTCTACCCAGATATTTCCATTCTTATTTCCGTGTCTATCTTTACTGGCTTTTCACCGCTATGAGTCAGCTGTGCTTTGAAACCGAAAACAGGAGAACGGGGAAAAATCGAAAAAGCAAGAGTGGGAGGAGAGCGGCCTCCTTAAAGCGCAGTGTTTTATGTGAACATAAACTTACATCTCCAAGTTGCCCCACAGTACATACAAGAACATCATCAATCAAAAGGCAAGACTCCCGCAGACCAACACCAATATGAAAGCAATCAAATCTGATCATGGTAGCAGAAGAGATGAGAAAACTAACAGCATAATGTGTAATGCCACTAAAATGCTTTGCAAAAAAAAAAAAAAAACAGGCCCGTGATCTCAACCAATACGGCTTCTGTAAGCACCGGGAAACATTAGAGACACAATTCTGGTTCAATCCTACCCCCTGGAGGCGTCTTGCACGTCTCACTCCGACTAGATTAGAAAAAGAGGCGCTCTCACCGATCTAAAAAGCCTTTTAATTTCCACTCTCACCCTGCTCCTCATTAGGGACAACATGATTTGGAGTATATTGTATAATTAAGGTGTAACCCTGAAATGAACTGATCTGCTTTTCCTGTGGCGCTGATGAAAGTTTTAATTAAGTGTCAAACAGTTATTGAGGAACATTTGGGCACTCATACTGAGTGTGTTTATCTGATTCATTTGGCTGCACCGCTGCCGTTTGGAGACGCTTATGAAAGCTCACACACATGCGGTTCGTTTTCCCCTCTATTAAATCTCCCACAAAGACGAGCTTTTACACTTTGAAGGTAATTCTACAAGACTATACATACATAATTTGAACCGGGTTCAAAGTGCTGCACAAGCAAGAGGGCAAACTGATAACATTACTGCACAGCTTTTTGAACTTTTTTAAGCTTAAGATATCAGCGAAGGTGCAACATCAGATTGCATTACGAGAATAACCATAGCTGAGACACGGGAGAGAAGCAAATAGGACTCCCATCTCTTTTAAAACCGAGAGAGCCAGAAATTTCACAACACAAAAGGGGATTAGCCAACAAAAGGCCTCGTCGTGTTCTCTCTCTCTGTCATTCTCTCTGTTGTCTCCATCTCTCTTTCTCTTTCCATCCACAGCAGGAACCCGGAGCATCGCCTCATCAGAGAGACGCTAATGAGTTTAATTAATAATGGAAATAAATGCAGCCGCCACGGTAACTCCAGAGAGCTAAGCTGGCGTTCTCTCGGCTCGGCAGCTGCAGGAACGTTCACGCCGAGATAAGCGCAGCGACCCTGAGAGAAACTGAGACCTGGACAGAACAGAGCCGACATTTACTTCGTGATCACTTCATACTAGACGTTTCTTGCAAATGATTGGTTTTGGCACGAGGTCGCTATGTATCTCTCTGAGATTCATTTTTGGAGGGAATCCTTGAGTTTTCAAGTAAACATTCTGTGTAAGCAATGGCATTTTAATAATTACAGGCTTTTTTGGACAGCAGCAGGTGCACTAATGACACACTTAATGACAGTCTGTCTTTACTCAACCAGGATGTCTTTATTTACACACAATTTATAACGGTTTCATGTTATGCTTGTGTTTGTAGCATGTTTAATCAAGTTAAATCTACATTTTCTAGAAATTTTTATTACATCACTCCACTTTCTGAGATGCTAATTTCTGGACTAGCAAAGTTAGCTACTGTATATACCTGTCTAGTTATGTATCTATCTGTAGAGAGAGATACATTGAATGCAAGATTGTAAAACAGAGACAGATTGAAAGAGAAATAGAACGCTAGACTGATAGATAGAACAATAGAAGGATAGAATCAGATAGATAGATAGATAGATAGATAGATAGATAGATAGATAGATGATAGATAGATAGATAGATAGATAGATAGATAGATAGATAGATAGATAGATAGATAGATAATAGATAGATAGATAGATAGATAGATAGATAGATAGATAGATAGTATATGTATGGCACAGACTGCCAATGAAATATTGATTTTTGCTAAAGAACAAATATAGACTTCTGGTGCCATCTGGTGGCTGAACATGGGGAAACAAAGTGATGGAATTTTGCCTTTTAGTGGCAGTTTAAAGCAAAATCAAGTACAAGGACTCAAAACATGTACCAAAATCCATATACAATGATAATGATTTACTTAATATTTTAAAGTTTAAATAAATAAATTGAAAGTGAATCATTAAAGTACATTTTTGCCAGTATCATATTTTAGAGTCTGTTTGTTCTCTGAATGTAGACATTTCATGACTAAATTGACCTTCCGGCTTTAGGACAAATTAAGATCAAAGCATTACATCAAAGCTTTATCTGTCATTAGCGGTTACTTATCCGTGATCTATTTTTTTGTGTGTGTGTGTTGTCTATTTGCTGTCATCTGTTACCAACTCTGGTATTTGAACTATTAACAAGCCCCACCAGGCCTCATTGCTATTTCCCTTTATCTGAATTTCAGCAAAGAAAATACTACTGAATGATGAATAAAGTATAAAATGATTCAAGTAAATCAAATACTAAGACATTCTCAAATCGCATTTATCAATTTAACGTTCAAAGTTATTCTGATAATATTAGATTTTTGTTTTAAATAAAAAAAAGGACCCTTCTGGAGGTATAACCTGTGGTATTTAATGAAAGCACAAATTTTTCTGTTTTAAGCTGTAACACACCTCAGTGTCCACCGGATGTCTCTATCACAAAGGAAGTAAGCACATGTTCCCTGGTGTGAGTCACTTATCGCAGTTTACACCGTAAGCGTGTGTCCATGCTGTTGTTTGGTTCCCTGTGTTTCAGAGCTCAACTCAGACAGACACAGAGTGAAGCGAATTCTAATTGAGTGTAACTCTAATTAAAATAAGGGCTCGACTAATGCTATCAACTAATATTTGTATTCTATCAGTCAGCACACTGTGGATGATTTACTCAGCTTTATATAAACACAGCCAGCAAATTAACTTCCAGTCTAGATATCTTCATCTGCAGATTTTGTAGATCTTTATATCCTGTTCTGTGTGTCTGTATGAAAGAAAAAGGGATTGATGAGGGTAAAGAAAACTTCTACATACTTTATCTCAGAGTAAGGTGACCAGACTTCTGAAATATAAAATTTTTATGTTATTTTTTTCTATGAACAATTCAACAAGTCCGTCATACTCCTAATTACTTATAGTCCTCCATACACACTTATGAAGTGTGTAAAGTAACTGACAGCACCCTTGTTCTCCTTAAACTATTGTTTATCAACTGGTGATGATATTAGCGCATGTCTAAACCATTCCATGAGCACTAACAGTTACAGTGTTGAATGAAACATCAACAATATAAAACACATATACTGCATATCATCTAAATAATGCATGGATCTAAAGAGATAAAATAACTAACTAACATACACTTTTAAATTCGGTCATCATTTACCTCATGTCATACTAAACTTGGCATACTATGACCTTATCAAGCTCCAGTAAATTGAGACTGAAGTGGATGCAAAACACAAAATTGGTCCATACAACATGCACTATATTCCAAATGTTCAAATAATAGCTTTAAATAGTTATTCATTGATAATCTTCCCCTTTAATCAGTTGTTAAGTGCTGCAACTGAATCATTGAGACAAATCATCAGGATGGTTTGTGAACTGGTTCAACTGATTTATTGAAAAGATTCATTTAAACAAAGTAGAGCGAATATCAAGACTGTGTGAATAATGACTTTGGTATATATTTGGCAAAATATTGGTCAGTTCCTCACATAAGAAGACTTGGAAAAAAGCTATATATTTGTAGCATTATAAGGAGAGTGGTCAGACTGCTTTTTGAGTTAAAAGAACCATAAAAGAAAGAAAGAAAGAAAGAAAGAAAGAAAGAAAGAAAGAAAAGAAAAAGAAAGAAAGAAAGAAAGAAAGAAAGAAAGAAGAGAAAAGAAAGAAAGAAAGTCACATGGGGTTTAGAACAGCATGAGGGTGAGTAAATGATGTCGGATCTCTTGGGAAAATTATACATCTTTTCTATCTTTCTCAATTACTGAAGCATACAAATGAATTGAATAGATGTGCTTAGAGACTTAATGTTGTTATCTTTGTCACTTGTCTTTCCTTTCCAGTTCTCAGGCATTTCGGTACACTCTTTTACCCGTCACCATTCACTAAAATGTTCTCCTCGCTTTTTTCTCTTCGTCTTCCTGCTTGCTCCTGTTGCTCTCTCTCTCACTCTCTGACTACTCAGTTGCACTGTCTAAAAGTAATTATATGTGTTTAATAACTTCGAGGGCTATAAAACCTCTTGTTAGAGGAGCAAGGAGGTCTAGTTTAATGATGACCATAAAAAAGGGAGAGAGAGAAAGACAGAGACAGAGAGAAAAAGAGAGAGAGCAGGAAGGAGGGGAGGAAGGGTACAGGTGTGAAATGAAAGAAGCGTTCCGCTGCCCTTTCTATTACCACCTTTCAGTTGCCCCAGTTGTTAAAAATCCATCCGGGGAATTAGTGGTTGCTGTCTTGTCCCAAATTTATGGGTTGGAGGGTAAAAAAGGGGGAAAGGGAGAAACGGATTGGGGTTGAACTTTCTCATTCGTCTCCCTGTAATTGCTGCCTTCATTTAGGGGGCTTCAGAACACGCCATAGGCCCCCACTTCAGCTCCACATCCAACTGCTCCTGGCTCTCTTATCCCAAAGAGCTTTCGAAAAGAAGCCCTCTCTTGGGTTATTATTGCTTATTCTGTAGAGGACTATCGAAATGGGGGGGAGAATCAGCCGCAGACAACAAGGGGGCTTTTGTCAGAGTTATTTAAGTGTGGGAAATCTCAGGCGGATGGGCTGGCAGCGGGGAAATAAGCCCAGCTGCTGCAGGAGATGAAATAACAGAATGGATGTTGAGAGGGATGAGAGCGTGCTCAAAGCCAGCCAAGTCAGGCGCAGAACCTCGGGTCCGCCACGCACTGGCGACAGGATCCTGTTTGGAACTCAAGGTGATCCAGGGATGTTCTATTCCTGCACCGTAAAACTGTACGGTCACCAATCCCGCTATCGCACACGAGCAAGCTCTGGCAGCATGTCTGCATGCAGATACGTCACAGCAGGGTTTTGCGCTATTCAGAACTGAGAATGCCTTTTATAGCCCAGCTCAATTCCTGAATTTGAATTTCATTTGTATTAAGGTAGCAAACAGAACGCAGGAATACAATTTGTTGAATATGACTGAACTTAAATTCTAGAAGAAGAAAAAAAATCAGATTTGTATTATTATTAATAACTGCAATTTTTAACCAGAAAATAAATGTTAAGACCAACTGTGACTGGCTTTTAATAAAACATTTTGGGGGGGAAAAAGGATAACTTAGATTAGACCAACAAAAAGACAGAGAGACATATTTACAGTACATGAGAGTTCGAACGATAGACGGATATATAGATAGAATGGCAGAACTATAGATAGATAGATAGAATAACAGAACAATAGATAGAATGAAAAATGACAGACAGAGATAGATAGATAGATAGATAGCACAGACAGACAGACAGACAGACAGACAGACAGACAGCGACAGACAGAGACAGACAGACAGACAGACAGACAGACAGACAGACAGACAGACAGACAGACAGACAGACAGACAGACAGACGATAGATAGATAGATAGATAGATAGATAGATAGATAGATAGAATAGATAGATAACAGACAGACAGACAGACAGAACAGACAGACAGACAGACAGACAGACAGACAGACAGACAGACAGACAGACAGACAGAACAGACAGACAGATAGATAGATAGATAGATAGATAGATAGATAGATAGATAGATAGATAGATAGATAGATAGAATGAAAAACAACAGACAGACAGACAGACAGACTGAAAAACAACAGATTGACAGACAGACAGACCGATAGATAGATAGACAGATGACTGAAAAACAACAGACAGACAGACAGACAGATAGAATGAAAAACAACAGACAGACAGAACGATAGAATGAAAAACAACAACAGACAGACAGACAGACAGACAGACAGATAGAATGAAAACAACAGACATACAGAACGATAGAAGAAAAACAACAGACAGACAGATAGATAGATAGATAGATAGATAGACAGACAACAGACAGACAGACAGAGACAGACAGACTGAAAAGCAACAGACAGACAGAACGATACAATGAAAACAACAGACAGACAGACAGATAGAATGAAAAACAGACAGACAGATAGACAGATAGATAGAAAATGATAGATAGATAGATAGATAGATAGATAGATAGATAGATAGATAGATAGACTGAAAAACAACAGACAGACTGAAAAACAACAGACAGACAGACAGACAGACAGACAGACAGACAGACAGAACGATAGATAGAATGAAAAACAACAGACAGACAGAACGATAGATAGAATGAAAAACAACAGACAGACAGATAGACAGATAGAATGAAAAACAACAGACAGACAGATAGACAGATAGACTGAAAAACAACAGACAGACAGACAGACAGACTGAAAAACAACAGACAGAGAGAACGATAGATAGAAGGAAAAACAAGACAGACAGACAGATAGAATAAAACAACAGATAGATAGATAGATAGATAGATAGATAGATAGATATAGATAGATAGATAGATAGATAGATAGATAGATAGATAAGATAGATAGATAATAGATAGATAGATAGATAGATAGATAGATAGAAGATAGATAGATAGTGATGCCCCAGGTTTGTGCATGTACCCTGTCTGGTTTGTGCCCTGCTGGCCGAGAGGAATCAGGAGGAATATAATAACCAGTGCTGAGGTAAAGCTCTGGCCCGGCCACATCCGCTGGCACCGACCAAGTTTTAAGCCCTTCCGGCTCCAAGTCCGTTTGGCTGCTTGCCCGGCCCAGGGAAAGAAAGTCTGACCAGCCCGCCCTTCCGGCATCAGCTTTGTAAACCAGCCTCCTTGAGCTGGCATGGGCTGTGGTAAAGGGCCATATGTCCGCTAGCGCGAGAGTGTCTCCTTACATCTGCTCCTACCACAACCCCCTGCCAGGGGCCGGCCGACCTGGACCGCTCTCGCTTTCTCCCTAACCAGTTTGCTTTTCGTTCCTTATTTACATAAATATGCATTTTATCTGCTCGCTGCTTTTATATAATCACCAACCTGACAGAGAAAACATAAAAATCCTTTTTAACACATAAACAAACATGTAGATTCAAAGTAACACGGAAACCTATGTAAATGCCCAACTGTTTTAGCATTAGCATGCGCACAGACGTGCTGTAGCTCAGAGCAAGGTAAACACACAGAAACTGCACATAAATCTACCCGCTATACAATATAATGCTCAAAGAGAACAATAAAGAGCCATCTGAAAGCACCAAACAGGTTTCTCTCGTTGGTTAAAATGATTGTGGTCAGCCTTGACAAGCCCTATCACTTTCACAGCCTAGTCAGAGATTTGCTCTCCTGTGGGAAGCAAATGTGCTTTGATTATCTGTCACAGCTTCCATGTTTCTCCTTATCAGCCGGATTACGCACAAACCCGAATGCCTTAATCCTTCATATCAAGATGGAGCCACAAAGGTAATGTAGCAAACCTAATCAAGACTTTATTAGGATAATATCATTAACACAAAAGGATAATTACATAGTCTTCTGTGCATAGATTGCAAAGGCCTTTGATATTCAGTCTCTTTAATTGAGAGTGTCTTAAGGAGAGCACGATAGCTGGCTGCTTGATCCTTATTGGTGTTAATGCCCAGTCAGACTCCATTTGTTTCTTCATTATATGATGTTTCCAGTAAAGTCTATTGAGCACAAAGAAGGGTAAAAAGCCATTCTCGAGTCCCGGCGGAGAGGAGGGCTGGATTATCAAGTGCTAAAGTAACACAAAACGAAGTTCGGGATGCTGCAAGCGGTTGCAAAGCAAAACTGCTTGTGATAAAACGATTTTCTGTTTTGTTTTTGTTCTCAGGACTGCCTGGCTCGTACATTGATATTCTCGATGTACTAGCGCAATCAAAAGCGGCTGCTGTGGTTGCTGTGGTATTTGTGCTAAAAGTATCAAGGGACTTGTCGTGGTAGAGAGTCAAATATCAAGTAATCCATACACATAGATTCTAATGGCATCACATTTTACGTTTATTATTGGTGTTTGACGGTGAGGGGAAAGGACACATTACCTCAGCATCGATTTCAGCCGATTTACAAACCCAGTGTGAAAACAGAAGCATAATGTCCATTCAAAAGCAAACCTCTCCTATTTTTGAGCCAAGTGAATTTTGATGGCAACTTCTTAAAAGACTTTTTAAAAAAAATCATCTTTGACAATAGGCTATATGCACGCATAAGTTCCGCATTTGACGCAAGGATGCTCTTCCGTTTCCGGTTGAGGAGATTAAAGCAGAGGAAAACGGGATTATGGCAGAGTCTTCAAAATGTACTGTCCTCCCGTCTTTGAAACGAAACTTTCATATGTTTAGATGTAATTTTATACATAGTTATGTTTATTTAATACGATTTTAAAAGAAGCATAAACACAACGAGGGATGTCTGTTTTGTCTGTTTTTGTGACTAACGTTTCTTTAGTATAACCATGGAGTATAAAATTCAATATAAATTCTTGGTATTGCATTGGACTCTACGATCGGCGGAAGTTATCGAGCATCCTTAACCCTTCACCGGAAATACCGCCGTGCATAGAGCCCATTAAGTTTTTAAGATTACTATAGGCAAAATATATCTAATTTTGGTAATAATTGGGTAATAATAAATCATTTAAATATTTATTTATTAAACAATACATCTAATTTATTCAAAAAGTAATATTCACAAACTAATAATACTTATAATCATTATTATTAAATATTTATTATATGTAATAAATAATTATTTATTTGACAAATACATTTTAAATATATGTATTTATCATCACACACACACACACACACACACACACACACACACACACACACACACACACACACACGTTTGTTTTTGTGACTTATGAGGACATTCCATAGGCGTAATGGTTTTTATACTGGACCAACTATATATTCTATCCCCCTACACTGCCCCTGTCCCTAAACCTACCCCTTACAGGAGACATGCTGGATTTTAACATTTTAAAAAAACATTGTTTTTTATGATTTTTAAGCTGTTTGAAATATGAGGACGCATGCAATGTCCTCATATTTCACGTGTACGTTGTAATACCAGTGTAATACCCATGTCATTATACACATTTGTGTCCTCATATATCACAAAAACAAGCACACACACACACACACACACACACACACACACACACACACACACACACACACACACACACACACACACACACACACACACACACACACACACACACACACACACACACACACACACACACACTGTTTCGCTATCTTTGTGGGCCTCTCCATAGGCGTAATGGTTTTTATACTGGACAAACTATATATTATATCCCCTTACACTGCCCCTATCCCTAAACCTACCCATCACAGGAGACATTCTGCATTTTTACATTTTTAAAAAAACATTGTTTTTTATGTTTTTTAAGCTATTTGATATATGAGGACGCATGCAATGTCCTCATATATCACGTGTAAGTTGTAATACTACCAGTGTAATATGCATGTCATTATACACATTTGTGTCCTCATATGACAAAAACAAGAGCACACACACACACACGCACGCATGCACACACACACACACACACACACACACACACACACACACACACACACACACACACACACACACACACACACACACACACACACACACACACACAGGAGCTGTGAGTGCTGCTCTCTAGATCAAAGGCATTTAACTCTGCACTCCCTGTCAGCCAAGGGTCAGCATTGTATCATCTTCCCTGGCTCAGCCACACAAAGGTTGTGCGGTGACTTCTATTTGATTTCTATTTGAAGAAAATATTAGATTTTCCAATCTGAGCTAAATCCCTCCCTTGGGCTCAGAGATAGGACAGGAACACCTTAAAGTTGGCCAGATAATCAGTCGCATAGCTAAAAGTTCTTAAGCACTTTTCCCTGACATCCACGAGCACATTGTGAGAGAAACTCAACTGGGCGGAAAAGTAGATTTCTGCCAAAGTCGTCACAGGAAATAAGCGATTCAGACCTCAGTGGGTTTTTTTTCCTTCTTTCTTTCTTTTTTCGGTTGCTCACTAATTTAAGACAATTCAAGATGATTAGACAATTTCCCCAGAAGGAACGAAGGAGGATGAAAAACTCAAGTGGTTCATTATAAAGTCTGTCAGCATCTTTAATATAATCTGTCTACATTGTCTTTAGTGCATATCAGGTTGATCTCATTCTTGGTTGTAGGTTGTTAAAAAGTGTTTTTAGTTTAATCTGCCATGTCTTATCTCATCTAGGTGAGCAAGAACTGCCACTTGTGCACAATGTCAAAATACTGACAGCATCGAAAACAAAGGTTTTTAGGTATGTGACCTTGGTTGGTGATATACAAAGTTTAATAGCAAATTTAGGTTACACTTTATTTTAAGGTGTCTCTGTTACAGAGTAATTATACATTTAAGTAATGATTCATAGCTATTAAGTAACCACATAGTACTTACTATAGAGTTAGGATTCAGTTTTGGTTTAGGATTAGGATTAGTTGCATGTAAGTATTGCATACTTTATAGTAACTACATGTATGTAACAATGACACTGTAAAATAAAGTGTTACCCAAATTTATTTATAAACGAAATCCAGAAGAGAATATTAAACATGAAGCCATTTGTATGCGTGCATTATCAAAAAAGTGTTCACATTTTAGATGCAGTCATTTTTACATTGCAGTGTCTGGCCAAACATACAAAACAACTTTTTACTCCAAACTTTTTACATTTACTAAAAAAAAAAAATCCTTTACTAGCAAATGCTAATAAGATTACATTGTGCACAGTCCATAAAGTTGGATGTTTACACCTGCTTGAGAAGCGTGTGTGGTTGTGTGTTTCTGCCAATTACCAATGGTAATTGTCACAGCCGTGTCGGATTCTTCTCAACACCACACAAGCGAGTCTGCAATTTCTCCCCCAAATATTTGAGCAATTTTCATCTGATCTGGAATCATTTGGGAATAAGGATTACTCTAGACCACTGTCTCCCACGCTTTTCTCCACCTCCACTCTTTGTTCTCCCCTCTGCTGCGTTTGCTCATACACCTCTGTCTTCCTAATGAGGCAGATTAGCCTGTTTTAGATCCCAGTCAGAAACACACTAATGGCTACCTTCATTTCAACACACAAGGAACAGGAAAACAACCTGAGAGCGAGAACATATGCCGACATGACCCATGCTTCACCTCATTGTCAGGCTGTACAATTTAACAAATACTTTTATGAAGGTATTCGCTGATAATGCATTCACGCAACATTTCGAGCTGTCAAAGTCTACAGTAGATAAGTTTACTGCGGGATCACAGTGCCAGCTGATGTCACGCCTTTGTGCTTCCATGCCGCAATGTGTCAGAGAGAGGTAGGACAGAAATAATGAAGGGAAACCATTCTTAGGAGTGAATAAAAAAAGGCCTTCTGGGACATGATGAGAAGTGAATCTAAGGTGCAGAGGTGGAAGGATCGGATCTTTTTCGAATTGCCAGCTAGGGAAAAGGGGAAGGAGGAGAGCAAGTGAGAATGTGAAAAATAGCCTGCCATTATTCATCATATGTAATGATGGCTTAATTATCTTCTAAACTCCCCTCCCCCACCACCCTCCAAAAAATCTATTTGACAACAGGTGTAAATTAATTCTTCATTGTTTTAGAGAATAATTGGTGCAAGCTTGCTGGAGGAAGGCTGGAGATGTAATTAAATCCAAAAGCGAGCTGAATAAATGAAGTGGGGAGTTGGGGTGCGCACGCATGACAGATATTAATGTCCTCCAATGAAATGTGGCGATGCCAGTAATAACCCATTCACAGCCATGAAGAGCCTCTAGCCAGAGACTTTCAAGGGAAGAGATGCATGCTGGGTGGTGGTCAAATAGAACTAGAAAAATTGCAAAAATATTTGAAATTTGAATTTGATGTGAAAATATTTTCTGTCATGTCGACTCTCGGAGTGATTGGCATGGCAATGTGGATATGGTAATGTTAATGTATTTGGTCTTGGCGGAATAGATCTGCCATGCTGTTGTAGAGCAAGTACCGAGACTTGCTACTGCCAATGCATTCACAGACATTGCTGTGAGCATGTAAGACATGAAACATTCATGAAATAACCCCCGTAGCGGATTTATACAGGTGGAGCTGGGGAAGGTGGTGGGTTTCTCTGCAGACTGCTAATAGCAACACTACCGGTGTTGAGCCGCATGCTCATTGGCCGCTAATGCAACAGCAACCAATCAGCTGCGCTGTGTAGATGGCAATGCGATCGCTACCATATGAGTTAAGGACCTATCAGTTTATGCCATCTAGAGATATACTAGGTATAGATGTGTAGAGTTTTCATAGTTTTGAAATTAAAATAGCAGATTTCCAGTTCTAAACCTTTTAGATGAAATTAGACTTATTATAATACATATTATTACATTATTATAACATTACAACTTTCAGATGAGGAAATTCAGAACTTAAAAATTTCGATTGTATTAAAACTGTCAAAGGTCAAGTTTGCATATTTCATAGAACAAATACTAAAAATAATTAGCTGTTTAAAATGACAGATCATATGCAAATCAAAACATTACAGTTTTGTTAAATGTCACATCTAAATTCACATAATAGGCCTACAAAGTCAAATTCGAATTCAACATGAAATTTCACAAAACAAATAATTGTCTATTTTCTTAGAATTCCAGAATTCAAATTTACTAAATCAAAAAGCAATTACCTTTATTAAATGTCAGACTAGAACTAAAATGCACAAAATTTCATTAAAAACTATAAATACTCAGAAATTCCATGTTGTTAAATGTCACATCTAAAATTACAAATTACAAAATTCAAACCATAATTTTTCTAGCTCCTTAGTCAAATAGGTCTAAGCAGATTTCAAAATTCAACTTACTCCTGATATTTACTCTGATGATTATAAGTGCTGATGAGCACATTGCATTCTGAGACATATTTGCTTCAGAGGTGTTTTAAGGTCAGTGGTCCGCCTGGGTTTTGGAGTGATTCGACTAGGCAATGTCGCAGGACAGAACCACAGGGCAAAATACAGGCCAAGCAATTTGCACAGTAGTAACACACTTGGCATTGCCCTCAAACGCTACTATGTGCCTAAAATACTCGTATTTTGCAATGCAGCCTGGCAAGACTGCCGGAATCATTGCACCATGTATCATCAGCTTCACTGTCTCGACATTTGGCCGACAAACGATAACAGTGTGTGCCACCAGACAAGCATGTTTGTGCTGTGTCTAATGTTGGCTGTTTGTGTTTGGATAAGGCCTGATTCAGAGAGATGGAGTTTACATGTCAAACACAATCCCAGTCTTTAGGGACCGAGACGGGCGTGGGCTTACTTCAAAGACACAGAGCGCGGGGCAGGGGTATGAGGGGCTGACACATGAAACCCTGCCGATTTTCGTGTGTTCCAATATAACATAAACACTCTAATGGTGTAATCAACAGAGAGGAAACAACCTTGTTGGATATCTGAGGCCTTGATAATGAAATACATAAATGCAACATCTATTCTTTACAATGCCTTGTTCTTTTCCACGTCTTCCTTCATTTTCCCTTTGATGTCAGTGCATGTTTTTTGGGGTTGAAAACAAAATGCAGGGTACCAAATGAATAATGGAAATGCAAAGGCCACCTTTTAATCTCAGCAGGCCTTCGGTGCTATTCTTCAAAGCCCTACCCACACCCCCCCCACACACACACACACACACCACACCACGCCATCGCTGCCGTTAGGCAGTCAGCCTTATATGAAGTGCAAAGCCGTGCTGTAGATGGCCGAAGGTGTCACGTCATGGTGGTAAGTCAGATAATGACCTTGTAAACACACATGCCTGATACAGTAGTCATTATCACCGACAAAGAAAAGATCAAAGTCAAACACAGTGTTCAGACAATGTACTGTTGTTCTGTCTTTTTTGGAAGTTTTTGATTTAAAAAAAATGCAATTTATATGAGTTACAATACAATCTGAGTTATTAATTCAAAATATAGGGGAGACTGGGCTAGTTATCACTGAAAACTTCTGTATTTTCAAGTTTTTGAAACACATCCCTTAAAGTCTTAACAAAAAAGCTATTGAATATTTCCATAATTATCACCTCGAAAAAAATACAGCACATGCACATATGTTTACCTTTTGTGACAATATGCCCCAATAGCAGGGCACTATTGTGGCATGTTGTCATACTCCATGATGTAAATTGTTATATATATATGAGCTGTTGATCAATAAAATAAAATACAAATTAAAAAGTAATTTTTTGCAGATATTTATGTAATTAATCGTGATGCTTGACAACATCCCCATATGACAACTAGCCCCAGTCTTTTCTAACTGCAAAAAATAAAGCTAATACCTGACCGGTGTGTGTGTGTGTGTGTGTGTGTGTGTGTGTGTGTGTGTGTGTGTGTGTGTGTGTGTGTGTGTGTGTGTGTGTGTGTGTGTGAATTTGAGAGAGAAGGAGAGAGAGAGAGAGAGAGAGAGAAGAGAGGAGAGAGGAGAGAGAGAGAGAGAGAGAGAGAGAGAGAGAGAGAGAGAGAGAGAGAGAGAGAGAGAGAGAGAGAGAGAGAGAGAGAGAGAGAGAGAGAGAGAGAGACAATCTGTTAAAATCACACTTATCAACAAATCAAGGATAATCCGTTCAAACTGAGAGAGCCAAATTACTGCATTCTGGCAATCATTCAGTTTACTAATTACAAGCGAGACAATCTCCTCTTCTCTCTCACCTGCTCTGTTTGCAAAAAATATTATACTGGATGACAGAGGTAGATGACAGACAATTCAGCCGATAAGAGAGCTCATTTAAGCCTGTGTTTGTTTAAAGTATAATATTCAAACGTTTCTTAATCGTGTCTCCGGTATATCTTTAGCCTGACTTTGATGCAGATCCATAATTCAGATTCCACAGGGCTTAGATAGGGCCAACAATTCTCTGGCGAGATCTGTGTGATAAATCTGGGTGGCATCTACTGAGGAGGGGACACTTTGTTATTCAAGGCAATTTGCAACCACTGAGATTCAGCTGTTGATTCAATTCAACTCTGATTCGGGTTCCTGTACTTGTGTAAGGTTTCAGATAATATTCTTTTTACATTTATATTGAAATATTTAAGTGTATATAAGTGTAACTTTCAAGTCATTTTTTTAAACAGGACAAAATAAATGCTTTAGCTTTTTAGATTCTCTACATAATAATTAATGCATTTATAATATCGTATTATATACTTTAAAATCAGTTGTATGTTCTCCTGAATACATGTAATATGTTAAAATGCTTTACAATACGCTTATATTAATATTCTACACTTTAAAGCTGTATAATAGAGATTCAAAATACAAAATAAGTTTTCTTTCTATAAATGATATAAAAATTACAAATCAATTTGCATTGCACAAGAAAATTAAGTTAAAATTAAAAATCAATAAATAATAATAATAATAGTTTTAAAAATCAGCCATTAAGGTTTAACATACTGTATGTATTTTATATAATGCTGTCAAAAAAATCTACTGTTTCATAGATGAAATTTCTGAAATGCTATAATGCACAACGTATATTATAAGGAATTCCAAATACTTTTATGAAACATTTAGCCTTTTAATTCAACAGATAATCTTAAATGATCAGATACATTATTAAAAAATACATATACAGGCATTTTTCCTCATGTTTCCTCATAAATAGAGATATATTGCTCTACGTGCTATGAGATTTGTTATGTATGAACACATATTTGGACGAGCGGAAGTGTTTTCAGCCACTGCACTTTCTGCCTTGCAATGTCTTAATTAGGATATGAGCTCAGATCATGTCCGGTCATGTAATAAGAAGCTCAAATTCGTTGCAAAGGGCTGAATGAAGCAGCACAATCCAGGGCACAAAACAATAAATGAGAACATAAAAGCCCCCCTCTTTCTCAATTGCCTGGGCAGTGGCACTGGAATAATATATGACTTTCATAATACAACCGTGGTGGCCCATGCAAATAAGTTCGAAACTGCAATATAATCATTTATGTAAATGATAGAGCTCGGCTTTAGCTTCATTATTCCCCACACCCTCTGATAAAGGGTAAACGGGGAAGAGAGAAATGGAAAAGAGCAGGTAAAGTTCCTGTTTTCAAGACAGAAGGGGGAAATCAATAGCATGAAACTGTGCTAAAAAGAGAAAGCCCTTGATATTATGTTAAAAATGTATTTCCTTTGTCCTGCCTCGAAACTTAGGTCTACAGAAGTTTAATGATTTATCCAGGAGGATTAAAGTGGAGAACACAACCCGACTCTACACTGGAGAACACAACCCGACTCTACACTGAAGGTTAGAGAGAAGATAAGCTTATACTAAATTAACAAATTGAGAAAAACAGTACCGTTCTTAGCATAAGGGAATACACCCATGCTAAAGTTGACTAAAAAGAGGAATACAAAATCATCTTTTGGAAATTGATCTTAATGGCTTAAGTAAAAAAATGAGGAAAAATCCAACCTTTAAGGACACCAATTTTCTTTGTGGATGAATAATGTATTGTAAATAATTAAACGTTCTTCCAATACAGGGGGCATAAGTCAGTACACCCCTATGTTAAATTCCCATAGAGGCAGGTAGATGTTAAGTTTTAAAGGCCAGTTATGTCATGGATCCAGATACTATGCATCCTGATAAAGTTCCCTTGGCGTTTGGAAATAAAATCGCCCCACATCATCACATACCCTTCACCATACCTAGAGATTGGAATGATTTTATTTCAGTTAGCGTAGCTGGTTTGATTTGCATTGAGAGATGATCTTATGGAAAGTACCCCATTCCAATCTCTATGTATGGTGAAGGGTGTGTGATGATGTGGAGCGATTTTAATTCCAAAGGCCAAAGGAAATTTATCAGGATGCATAGTATCCTGGATCCATGAAATACTGGCCTTTAAAAATAGAAATCTGCCTGCCTGTATGGGAATTTAAAGCTACACTGTGTGATTTTTACCCCCATCTAGCGGTGAAAAGGTATATGATCATCCAGTGAATAGTAGTTTCTGTTCCTCTCAATTCCGATTTCGTTTTAACTCCTACGGTGGCCAATGTAGTCCAAGATTAACATGGCTTCCAGTTCAAGTGTTAGGCAGTCGAGTGCTAACCCACGCGTGTTAAAACGTGAAAGGCGAAGCTTGAATTACCGGGGTATGTCCCACTTTGGCTAATGTACTTTCAAGATGGAGGGGCAACATGGCGACCGACATTAGAACCCCTTACCCGTATGTATTTTCAATTGCATATTATACACTCACGAGAATACTTTATTACTTGAACGAAGTAAATATATATTAATGAGCACATCTATTTTTGAAAGAACTAAGTGTTTTTAGCTAAGAATAAACTAAAAAAGTTACACAGTTTAGCTTTAAGGAAGCACATTTATTTTTCTACGATACATTATTCATTCAAAAAGAAAATTGGTGTCCTTTAAGGTTGGATTTTTGCTCATTTTTTAATTAAGGCATTAAGATCGATTTCCAAAAGATGATTTTTTATTCCTCTTTTTAGTCAACTTAAGCATTGGTGTATTTACTTATGCTAAGCACTGTATCTGAGAGCTAAGATTTCTCTTTAGGTGGCTTGTTGCAGGTTGTTTTCTCTAGAAGTGGCATCAATTCATTGCAGGTCAAGCAAAGTGTTGTGCATAACCATCGTTGCTATTTCTATTTGTTCATTTCCTTTAAGTGGCAAGGATAAGTGGCACAACGTGATCAAAACCACCCGTTTGCATTTAAGCGGTTCATACAAGGAGAAAACCAGAACAACCTTACATCCAGAAAACCATACAACCAGAACAACTTACATCATTTAGTTAATGTACTACACTCATTTTGTCCTGAATGAGGTGATATTTTGCAATCAAATAAAATTACTTCTCCAAATGTCTTAAAAATGAACTTAAATGTGTTCCGATTTGAATTGTTGAACTTTGCCAATAAGCACAACATGATCTATGAATATAACAAAGCAATGCAGTGGTATATTACCTTACAGAGACATAATGTTAAAATAAACGCCAAATGGTCTCTTATTCTACACTCAATCAATTAAAATACCCTGCTTCTTTTCCTGACTATAAATAATTATGCAATTACCAGCTGCCTTCTGTCAGTGAATGCTGTTTCTATTGCTAAAAGACAGAAGGTATAGTTATACTGGATACAAGCCTAATCTACATCGAAAGAGCCATAAACATAAATGAACTACCTGGATTTACTATACATGCATATGTTTCAAATCTCCATATATGCTGATTTGGTGCTCAAGAAACATTTCTCATTATTGTCAATGCTGAAAACGGTTGTGCTGCTTAGTATTATTATTAATATAAAAACAGCGAGACCCACACCAACAATTGATCCTCTTTTTGAACTTTTTGATACTGTATCTCCCATTGTGGACTGCAATAGTTTATCTACTATTGCTCTGCTAATTCAACCTTCACACTCTGCTCTTACTGATGGAATGTGAAATCATTGACGCATATATATGAGTGCAACCTCCAACACTGTATTGGCCAGTGTTTCACAGTTTCATTGTCCAACCCCTATATATATTAACAATGAGACCAGGCTAATATATGGATTGTATGCCACTGGTTCTCCCTACAAGACCAGAAAGACAAAAACCCATCCAAACCATGATTCGAATTCTGATTTAGCAAAATCTATTCATTTCACAAAATAGCTGCAATAATTAGAGACACATTATAGATTCACATCTAGCGTTGCTAATTACAGCCAACCTTGATGAAACGGATTTGACAAAAACCACCAGCTGGGTTTGTTGGTTCATCAATAACCAAGACCCAGGCTTGCCACATCCGCTCATATTCATAACTATGAGTCAACTCCCTGTAAAATACTCCAGCTATTTATTCATCTATTATTGCAGAAATATGTCCATGTTTAAATTGGCTGTAATATTTCAAGATGCCCCGTCTGTTATCTAAAACCCTGTTTGAGTCTTTGTTGCAGTTGGAATCTGAGACACAATGAGGCCATGCTGTGGTTCTGTAGGAGCAGCAGGGAAGTCTTGACAAGCACAGGGTATGCACCAGGAAAACAGCTGGCATGCCTCACTGCCCCAGGCCCAGACTGCCTGGTCAACCCGCAGCAGAATGCCCAGAAAGCACCCTCCTGTCCAGCCTCGGGCCAGCCATCTGTGCATGAAGCCCCCTCAGCTCCTGGAGGCCCAGACCACCGCTAGCTCTCAAAGGGACAGGCTGGCTTCCTCACTGTGGCTTCTGGTGTCTACTGACTGGATCAGAGGAAAGAGGAATCTGTCTAACTGGAGAGAGCGAGGAAACACTCAGCACATGAAACCATCAGATAATGTTTCGTGTTCATAGTGTCTCCGGACCAGCGTTCCCCTCTTGCGAAAAACCCTACAAATGTTAATTCACATAATCTCTCTTTTGATTAGATTCTGATTAGATTTGATTCCAACAATTTTTTTTATGTTTCTCAAAGACGTCTATTATGCTTCCCAAGGCAATATTATTTGATGAAAAATACAGTAATATTGTGAAATTTTTATAAAAATGTTCAGCATCATTACTGCAGTCTTCAGTGTCACATGATCCTTCAGAAATCATTCTAATATGCTGATTTCGTGCTTAAGAAACATTTGATATTATACTCAATATTTCAAAAACTTTAACTTAATATTTTTTAAAAATGTGCTTAAAGAGCCCCTATCATGGATTTTTGAAAATGACTGTTCATGTAGTGTGGAATATAGCTCTAAGGGAATGAAAACATCCTGTAAAGATTTATATCTGAAAGTACACCGTATATAAAGTTATTGTCTTTCAAAAGTGAGAGTCGACTCTGAGTCTATGAAATGAATTGTTTTTGAAACGAGTCATTAGCTGTTTCGTAGTGACGTACGATATTGGCCGCGCCCAGTTACTGCGCGCGCAGACGGAAGTGTAAACTTGAACACATTAAAATACTTCAGCTGAATAGCATCATGTCGAGAAGACGCTGTGTCCTACAATGCAAAGATAGTTCAGCCACTTTGTTTTCATTGCCCAGGGACGAGCATGTGAAGAATCAGTGGCTAGAGTTCATATTTGCAACGATACCACAACAGTATAGCTGAACCTTGTGTTGTGTTCTCATCATTTCAATGACGAATCATTCCAAAACATAAATGAATTCAAATGTGGATTCGCAAGCCGGTTGTTCCTGAAGGAGGGCTCAGTACCCAGTGTACTCAGCTTCGTCCTCCTCCGAATAACAATCTGTAAAAAAGTATTATTAATAATGTTTCCTGTTATGTTTTCTGTAGCATGCGCAATATGTATTTTGCTGTGTGTGTTGTGTACGCAGCTTCTAAGCGGGGTAAAGTTAGTTTTGTTTTCGATATTCCCCAGACATTCGCTGAAAAATGGCAATTACCTTCTAAACGACTTGCCCAAAAATTATTTAAAGGTGAACTAAGTAACTTTTTTACCTTAACCGAACAGCTTTGGAGTCATTGTAATGTTTATATTACTGATTTCGTGTTGAATGGTGGTCGTCTCGCCTCCATATGTTTCTGCGTTGGGCTAACGCAAATAATGACTTGATTGTGTGTTTACCACCTAACTGTGGCCTATGGTCGCTAACATAAACATAAATCAACTTATTCCCTGAGTTATTATTTTTTACAACAAAGCGTGAGACCACCATTATTATTGTTCATTTGACCAATCACCGCAGATTTGCGTCACACAAAGGAATGTTTTTTGTCCTTGCATGCACGTGAAACTGTTTTTGGGAACTCCCAAAACAAAAATAGGAACATTTCAAATGCTATGATAGGGGCTCTTTAATATTTTGGTGTAAACCATGATAACCTTTCAAAAAATAAGATACAAATAAAATACATGCATACTTTTATTCAACAAAGATAATTAAATCGATCAAAAGTGACAGTAAACATGTATAATGTGAACGATTTCTATTTTAAATAAATGCTGTTCTTCTGTTCATCAAGGAATCCTAACAAAAAAGTTATCACAGTTGCCACAAAAATATTGCAAAAATACAAGCAAACTGTTCTCTTTCATAGGTTCTCTCAACGCTGCGGAAAGCGCAGTGGGATATTCTCTGAATGTGCCGATTGTCTGAAGCCTTATAGAATCACGCCAATTCATTGGCTGATGGCGTCCGCGCAATATGGCTCCGCCCCGACGCTCTTACGTCGCATCATACGTATTCGCGCGCGCGCCATCTGCTCCTCAGATTTCTCTGCCTTCAGAACGAAGCGGTCACGTTTGCCCTTCGCTCGTGATTTTTCTGAGCTACAATTACATCTAGGATTATTCTCGGCGCTTCTGCGACTGTTTAAGCGGAACTCTGTTTCTCCTTACGGTGAAGCTGCCATGGATTACAGACGCTGTACTCCGCCATGTGCTCGTTACATCGCTAACGACGACCCACACAGTAAGTGCGTTAAATGTTTGGGTTTTTCACATGCGCGTGAGGCAGTTATATGATCGTCTAAATGCAAATTCTGTGAAAATTTGTTGCTCAAAACCCTCAAATTGCGGCTCGCGGTCTTTGAGAGGGAATCATTCGTCTCCCCCTGTCGCGCTCCCGAGGCCTCTCGAGGATCCGCGACCTGGGGTTCGGATGTAGAGCTTGAGGATGCGGAGTTCGAGCAGACGAGCCCCGCTCTTTCTCTCCCTCCCTCCCCTCGGCACGCGCGAGACATGCCAGTCGAATTTTCACACGATTATTTGCGCCTCAGCCCGGGAGCACGCGACGCGGTTTCTTTCGGGCTGGAGGATATACTTTTTACCGAGGCTTCCGACTCCAAGGATTTCGGGCCTACTCTCGCCGACGAGGTTATTCCGCCGAGCGGCCAGGAAGCGCGGCCTACTGCGGCCTACGCGGATGCTCGTTGACGTGCTTTCGCGCGCTACGGAGAAGCTCACTATTGATTGGCCCGACGAGCCACGTGAGTCTCAGTCGTCGAAACTCGACGAAAGGCTTCTCAGTGGCCCTAATTCTAGGCCTCAACGGAGGAAGCTGCCATTTTTCAGTGATCTGCATCATGAGATCTCCAGATCCTGGAAGCAGCCTTTCTCTTCGCGCCTCACTAATGCGGCTGCTGCTGATTTCACCAACCTGGTAGGTTCTGTGGAACAGGGCTATTCCGCCATTCCGGCGATTGAGGAAACTTTAGCCGACCATCTTGCTCCGTCGTCTGCGCCGTCCTGGAAGTCGCGCCCCCTTCTCCCTTCTAAAGCATGTAGGACTACTTCCTCTCTCATTGGGAAATCCTACATGGCGGCTGGGCAGGCAGGCATGACCCTGCACACTATGGCCATTCTTCAGGCCTACCAGGCGGACGCCCTGAAGGAAATGGACGAGGGTGACGGTGTGACCCCTGAAGCAGTCAAGGAGCTTCGTAAGGCTACGGATTTAGCCTTAAGAGCCACCAAGCATACCGCACGTGCTATAGGTCGCTCTATGGCTGGTTCTGTTGCGGTGGAGCGCCACTTGTGGCTTAATCTCACGGAGATCCGTGATAAAGAGAAGGTTTTCCTCTTGGACGCCCCCATTTCTCAAACAGGTTTGTTTGGTGAGGCGGTCAACACAGTGGTTGAGAAATTCCGCTCCTCCAAATCCCAATCGGCCGCGTTCAGACAGTTCATGCCCAGGAGGGCTAGGGAACCTTCTGCTCCCCCCCCCCGGTGCGACCCAGAGAACGTCCCTCTCATAGACCGGAGTTCTCTTCGAGAAGAAGTGAACCAGGGCATCCCCCACCTGCCACGGTTTGGGGAGCCCGCGGTCGCCCGTTTCCCCGTCAACGGCCTCACAAGCGCCTCCAGTTGCAGCGGTCCGACAAACCGACTGCTCCGGCGGCGCAGAGCCGTTCCTGACCCTCCGGTCAGAAAAAGGAGAGCTCCTCTGGTTCCTCAGGGTTGGGTCAGACCGCGCAAGCGTTTCTGCCCACCTCCCAGCTCTCCTTTCCTTGCCCTGTCACCTTCGCCACTCAGAGTGTCTCGAAGTGCAGGCCATATTTCACCTTCTCTACTCAGTCTGGTGCGGGAGGAAGGAGACGCTTTCGGCTTTCTCCCCTCACCCCCCACGCTCTCTATAACTACCGGCCGCATCCTCGGAGACACTTTCCGTTTTCCTCCGAAGCAGGCGGACCTGGTCACCATGACCCCAATCTCGATGCCTCCCATCACGTGCCAGGACGCCGATGGCCCTCCTGCACAGTCAACCTCTTTACCCCAGGAGCGTCAACACGGCACCCTTACTCAGGTATGTCGTCTGCATTACAACATCCCTCCTCCTCTGTCACATTTCCTTCCAGAGTGGGAACGCTTACCAGGGGTATCGTCCTGGGTTCTTCGCACAATTCGGTTCGGCTACACTCTTCAGTTTTGCCGCAATCCCCCCTGTTTCAACGGGGTGTTTCCTACTGTAGTAGACAGCGCCGCTCAGGCTTCTGTACTGCAGCAGGAAATCTCTTCCCTCCTTCTCAAAGGAGCAATAGAGGAGATTACTCCAGGGGAAACCGAGCGGGGCTTTTACAGCCGTTACTTCCTGGTCCCGAAGAAGGGCGGCGGTTTGCGTCCCATACTGGACCTCCGCCGGCTGAACTTCGCCCTTTACAAAGGGAAATTCAAGATGTTGACGCTGAAAGCTATCATATCTCAGATTCGGCCAGGGGATTGGTTCGTGACGATAGACCTAAAGGATGCTTATTTTCACATCCAGGTTGTACAGCGACACAGGCAATTCCTCAGGTTCGCCGTTGGAGAAAGGGCGTTCCAGTACAGGGTCCTTCCCTTCGGCCTATCTCTAGCTCCAAGGACATTCACAAAGTGCATGGATGCAGCTCTGGCCCCATTGCGGCTCCAGGGCATCCGTGTTCTAAATTACCTGGACGATTGGCTCATTTTAGCCCAATCCAGGGAGCTAGTGGCCCACCACAGAGACGTCGTTCTGAGTCATATCCAGTCTCTCGGTTTGAGGTTGAACTCGGAGAAGAGTGTTCTTGCTCCGGCTCAAAGCACCGTTTTCTTGGGGGTGAACATGGATTCCGTTCTCATGCAGGCCCGTTTGGCCCCTGCACGGATTTCCAGCTTGACGACATGCTTGGCTCGTTTTTCACTAGGCCATCATGTGTCTGTGGGCACCTGCCGCAGGATGCTGGGCCTTATGGCTGCGGCCTCCTCCGTGCTACCGCTGGGCCTACTCCACATGAGACCCTTCATGTGGTGGGTGAAACTCTCAGGGGTTCGACCCTCCGGGTCAACCCTTCGCCTACTGAAGGTATCGCGCAGTTGCTTTCGAGCCCTGTCAGTTTGGCGGGACCCTCTTTTTCTTCGGAAAGGGGTCAGCATGGGTGTGGTATCTCGTCGCCAGATGATTACAACGGATGCCTCTCTCACCGGCTGGGGAGCGGTTTTCGAGGGCAGACCAGCATGTGGGGTCTGGACCGGAGAGGCTCTCTCCTGGCACATAAACTGCCTGGAGTTAAGGGCCGTTTTTCTGGCTCTGCTTCATTTCCTCCCTCTTCTGGAGGGTCACCATGTCATTGTCAGAACGGACAATATGGCAGTGGTGTCTCATGTGAACCGGCAGGGAGGTTCTCGGTCGCGCACCCTAGACAGGCATGCGCGTCACCTTCTCCTGTGGTCTCAGAGCAGATTCCTATCTCTAAGAGCGGTTCATGTCCCAGGGGTTCTGAACCTCGCAGCAGATTTTCTGTCGAGACAGAAACTCCGATCGGGAGAATGGATGTTGAACCGCCAGACGATGGCTCTAATCTGGAAGGTTTTTGGAGAGGCGGAGGTGGACCTCTTTGCATCTCAAGAGTCATCCCAATGCCCTCTTTGGTTCTCCCTGAGTCCCCCGGCCCCATTGGGGATAGATGCGTTCGCTTACCCTTGGCCAACGCAGAAACTCTATGCCTTCCCGCCCATCAAACTGATCCCGGCGGTCTTGGCCAGAGTGAGAGAGAGCGGAGTCCGCCTCCTCCTGGTAGCTCCGTTCTGGCCATCTCAGCCATGGTTTTCGGAGCTAGTTCCTCTACTGGAGTCTCCCCCCTGGAGGATCCCGGTCAGGGAAGATCTGCTGTCCCAGCTACAGGGCAGGATATGGCATCCTCGCCCAGACATGTGGAAGCTGTATGTTTGGCCGATCAGAGGCCGTTAGCGTTAAGCTCTGGTCTCCCAACTGACGTTCAGGAGACTATTGCGAGTGCTAGAGCTCCTTCTACAAGGAGATTATATTCTTCCAAATGGAAGGTTTTTGAGACTTGGTGTTTAGCACATGATAGGAGCCCAGTTAACTGCCCTGCTGGTTCAGTACTGGAATTCCTGCAGGAGAAGTTTGCGGCTGGAGCAGCCGCTACCACTCTCAGAGTTTATGTCGCGGCTATTGCAGCGCATAGGGAATCGGATGAGATTCCCCTAGGCAAATTAAGGTTAGTTTCTGCCTTTATGCGTGGGGTGAAGCGCCTGAAACCGGCTCGCTCCCCTAGAGTCCCCTCATGGGATCTTTCTGTTGTCCTAGAGGGTTTGACGAAAGCCCCCTTTGAGCCCTTGGAGTCAGCTCCGGATAGGATTCTGACTCTTAAGGTTTCTCTTTTGTTAGCTTTGTCCTCATTAAAGCGGGTGGGAGACTTACAAGCTCTTTCTGTTAGCGAGTCCTGCTTGGACTTTGCCCCTGGCCTGGTCAAAGTTTCCTTGAGGCCGAGACCAGGGTATGTCCCCAAGGTTCTTTCCTCAAGTTTCCGCTCTCAGGTAGTTAACCTTAATGCTTTCCACCCTCCTCCATTTTCATCTGAGGAAGATAGGGAGCTTAACTTGCTCTGCCCAGTTCGTTCTCTTAAGATATATGTAGACCGCTCAGGCGGTTGGAGGAAATCTAACCAGCTTCTGGTTTGCTTCGGTGCTAGCCGCCGTGGGCTTGCTGCATCGAAGCAGAGGATTTCTCACTGGGTCACAGAGGCTATCTCGTTGGCTTATGGGGTGCGTGGCTTGCCTTCACCTCTTAACATTAGAGCACATTCCACCAGAAGTGTAGCATCTTCTCAAGCTCTTTTCAGAGGAGCACTTTTGGAGGATATTTGTGTTGCGGCAGGCTGGTCCTCTCCGCATACTTTTGTAAGGTTCTATAGCTTGGATCTTGACATGACCCCGGGTTCCCAGGTTCTTTCTGTTTGAACTCGTTTCGGTCGTTGTCTCTTTTATCTACCAGTCATAAAAGCGCTCTAGCTTGGCGAGTTTGGTAGTCCGTTCCCACTGCGCTTTCCGCAGCGTTGAGAGAACCTATGAAAGAGAACGTCTCTGGTTACTTACGTAACCTATGTTCTCTGAATAGGGAACGAGACGCTGCGTTAGCGGCCAAGCTCCTCGCGCTGCTGACAGTTTCTTTTCGGCAGAGAAATCTGAGGAGCAGATGGCGCGCGCGCGAATACGTATGATGCGACGTAAGAGCGTCGGGGCGGAGCCATATTGCGCGGACGCCATCAGCCAATGAATTGGCGTGATTCTATAAGGCTTCAGACAATCGGCACATTCAGAGAATATCCCACTGCGCTTTCCGCAGCGTCTCGTTCCCTATTCAGAGAACATAGGTTACGTAAGTAACCAGAGACGTTTTCAATATTGTTTATAATAAAAAAAAACTATTATTAATATCTTAGCCCCAGTAATAACTAATAATATTTAAGTATACCAAACCAACATATTAGAGTGTTTTGTGAAGGATCATGTGACTAATAAACGCAGCCTTGGTGAGATTAAAACACTTCTTTTAGAAACACTGCAAAAATCTTAATTAGTTATTTTGAATAATAAACTTTTCTCCGGTAGTTTAAGCGTACATTGTTGTAATGTCCATTTATTGCTTACATATGCAATAAATGATCTCTCAGCTACTGCTGTAAATTATGTAGGGAACCTTGGTACATTACAAAAATTAGAATTGAAAAAAGTAATAACAGGTCCCAACATATGCAATTACTATTATTGAACAGACGAGTTTGTGGTTATTCTTGACCGATTCTTTAAAAAAAAAAAAAAAAAATTAGTCATTTGTTTGTGATTCGGACTATACTTGTTGTGCTGTATATTTTTGATCCATTGATCTAGTTCTGTCTGAACTTGTTTTCACCGCTTGAACAGGCTGAATTAATGTAAGAATCTCTGAGAAAGTGACGTGCTGTAATCTGGGGACTGTCGGCATGGCCAGCGTCTGCAGTGCAGGGGCCTTAAAGGAGTAGTTCACTTTTAAAAAAACTTTTGCTGATAATTTACTCACCCCCATGTCATCCAAGATGTCCATGTCTTTCTTTCTTCAGTCGAAAAGAAATTAAGGTTTTTGATGAAACATTCCAGGATTTTCTCCATATAATGGACTTCATTGGGAACCAAACGGTTCAAGGTCCAAAAGATAGTTTCAGTGCAGCTTCAAAGGGCTTTAAACGACACCAGACGATGAATGAGGGTCTTATCTAGGACCCTTTGAGTCATGACTCGAAAAAAGATTTGTTAATTTTTATGAACGAGTTCGAACAGGAGAGTCACGAACGCTCATCACAGAACAGAGCAAGGCGAGCATTTGTGCTTATAAAACTTAAACTTTGTTATTTATTTTTTAAATGACCGATCGTTTCGCTAGATAAGACCCTTATTCATCGTCTGGTATGTTTAAAGCCCTTTGAAGCTGTACTGAAACTGTCTTTTGGACCTTGAACCGTTTGGTTCCCAATAAAGTCCATTATATGGAGAAAATCCTGGAATGTTTTCATCAAAAACCTTAATTTCTTTTCGACTGAAGAAAGAAAGGCGTGGACATCTTGGATGACATGGGGGTGAGTAAATTATCAGCAAAAGTTTTTTTTAAAAGTGAACTACTCCTTTAAGATTATTTGTTTGTGAATCAGACTATGGGGCTGTCTGGATAGACATCTCAATATATAGCAGTTAAAATGCTCTTCACCATCATTTGACCTTCATTCGATTCATTATTTCTGCCACGATCAATTGAAAATGTGCACAAATGTCTCTTTTAAATGAAATTATGTTTACAGGCCTGCTTTTCACATGCTATAAAACTGCAACATTAAAGTTTTGAGAATAATCCGCAAATATAATAAGTCTAAAATGATGCGGGTTTGTGCTGAAAAGAATCCCAGCGCTCATTATGCTATTTCATGGTTAAGCGTAATTGCAGGTGGCTAGTGAATAAGATGCCGATTTTCCTGCTGAAATAACCTGTCCTAAAGCACTGAAATGAATCAAAGTCAAATGGTGAAAAATTGAGAAGAAGCCCTGCCAACAGAAAAGTATCAGGCAAAGGTCAAAGAGCGAGAAGAAAATGTAAGAAAAGAGAAAGATGAGAGATGTTAAAAGTTTGCGAGCATGGCAATGTAGCGAGGCTAAATCCTGTAATGATGGTGTGAAGCTGTAACTTCTCAGGCCAGAGGAGCGAGCCTCAGCATGGAAAAGCAAACTAGCGCATTAACATGCACAATGCCCAAGGCTATGTCTTCTACTCTTTCATGCTTGTGAGGAGTAACCCTAGACGGCTTTGTCTTCATCCCTCCTTCTGTGTGGAAGGGAGGGTTTGCCTCTGGTCCTGTGGGCCGCGGGGAAGGGTCCACCGCACCCCCCTAAATCCAGCAACGGCCAGCAGATCACACCTCTGATCGACAGAGTGCATATGAAGTGGGAATTTCCTGGGAAAGAAGCGTGAACCGAGAGAGGTCGGAATGTTCTCTCATTGTGAGCTCTTAAGCAAATTTCCATGTGTATAGTCCGCCCTGAATGCCAATGTAGAACTGCTACACACATTTTTCAGTTACAAAAACTGGCCTATATTTTAGGGATGCAGATTTTATCAGTATCATATTGTATCGTATTAGTATCATTTGGATTACATTAATACTATATAGAACATACTTTTTTAACGCTCGTGAAGTAAGTTCAAATTTAAATGTAGTAGGCTACCTACTCTAAGAATACGACAGTGCGACAAACAATGGTTCATACATTCATATGTCCGTTTACACAAAGCAATAAGTTATCCTTTTTCAACTATAACGGTTAACTCCGTAATTAAACTTTATTTTCCACAACCAAAACGTATAAAGCATATGTAATACGCGTTAATGTTTCACATTGTTGGCAAAAGTTTCAACTATGTAACAAGATATTTTTCAACATGGACAGTTTACAAAAGAATTCGGCGGGCAGGGTAAAAATTAGTCTATTACTTCTACATTGTTTTCTGATGAATATAAAATATGAATATTTAATACCACTAATAAATGTATTTCAAAATATCAAAATGAATATAATACTGTACATTTTTAAAGTAAATTAAAAATGTTTATACTGTATAATTATATATCGTCCATATTCACTTATAATAAATTTAGTTAAATATATAAGCATAATATATATTATTACACAAAACGAAAAATCTTAAATGTATAACATGCAATGAGAAACATTGTTTTGATCATTGTTACTGCAATCATCTCGTCATTCTTGAATCATTAGTTGTTAATATGTCAGACACAATACGGGTCTCCAAATTGAGGTACGAAACTAAAAAAATAATAAAAAACACAAGCTCAGAGGTTAGAGCGGAATGCAAAAGTACTTTATACTTTCTTTCCTCTTGTTTTTTTGCTGTTGTTTTCTGTTATTTATTTCTTTATCCTTTGTGGAATCAAAGGAGTACCAGCCATCATATATCAGTTGTGTCTGGGTCTGTGAAGTGGGGAGATTTGAATCCCATCACACCTTCACGCTCTCCTCATCTCCAACCTCATTCCTCCTGGATTCGGAGGCACGGGGAGCAGAGCAAGGAGAGTTCTGAGGAGCGTCTGAACATCAATGTAGAGCCACAGTAAAAGAGGGAGAGCGGTTGTAGGTGTCTGGTAGTGTAGGTGTCTCTGTGTGTGAGGATGTGGGAGTGTGTGTAGGCTGCTGAGAATCATGGGAAGACGTGGCGGATAGGAGAGCACAAGGGAAGGTGGTTATCAGAAGAGCTGCAATGTCCTCCACACAGGACGAACACTCCCACTCATTTCAATGAGTCGTCTTCAGAGGGGTGTGTGCCTGAAAGTCTACAGAAAAGAGTCAGGGGCGAATTCACACATTCAGTTTAACCAGACGCTGCTATTGCACTAAGCTGTATGTATTTAAATTAAGTCAATGTCATTCTTTCAGTGCAAAAAGAAAAGAAAAAAAAAGAAAAGATTCCAAAAATATAAGTCAGTTTACAATATTTGCGAGCGGAAAGAAAGTGGTACACAAATTTTTATTCATCAAATAAATGATAGTTCATCAAAAAATGACAATTTCTTAATAACATTTTTAAAATGTATTTGGTCATCAGCAGTCCTGATTATGGGCATGTGGCCGCAAAAAAATAAATAAAAATAAATAAAGTGACTAAAACCAATATAAAATACCACAAATGGTTAAAATAATCTAATAATAGTCATAATAGTCACGCTAATGCATAAGCAAATGTTTAAATAAATGCAGAAATAAATACATAATGTATTTATTCTAAAATCCCTTAAAAAAAAAAGAAAAAATAGTCCTAAAATTTTCATAGTCAACAGAGCATGTGCCAATCATTTCGTGTTGGAGTTGGTTGGCACAACTGCACAACATAACCTCAATCCTGAATTACAGTAACATAATTTAGGAACTTTTTTGCATTAAATATTTTACTTAACATCTAAAAGTTGTCAATTCCATCTAGCTGGATTATTTTACCATTTGTTTCATAAGAGAAATACAAAAAGGAACGAAAACTGTGCCTCAACTCTATTCTTCCTGTCAATGCAGTACTGCCCCATTCAAAAAGTTTTAATTTCACTTTCACAGTTTTCTCTTATGATACAAACTATGTATCTTGAGGAGTATATGAGCAACAGTTCTGTACTAGTGAGGTAATGAGAGCCACAGGCACTTCGACCCAGCTAAATGCTAAGTGCATAAAACATGAAAAAGATAAGTTTCTCAGTTACATTAGCAAAATATTTTTCTCATTTTGTAAGCTTCACTGAAAGGGCACAACAAGAAAGAATTGTTCCCAACATTCCCTGGCTACCTCATTAAGTCTTCCTCTGCTTTACTTTCCAGGCAGTTTCACCATCGCCTCCAAAACGCACCACCAAAATGGGACGAGCCATCTCTTTGAATGGACCAGAAAGTGCTTCAAATACAAGCCAGTTTTAAAGGGAGATAAAAAGGGCAAAATGAATCTTGTCCAACTTTCATTTTGGCCCAAAAACAGCCTGTTTTGTCTCCCAATGTCATGTCCTTTTTGCTTACAGCTCTGTTAGCTGGACAGACACAGAAGGCCAGACATTACCAGTTGGTGCTAATGACAAGGCCCGTTGTAGCACTGTTAATCAAGTGTTTTATCGGCATTCAAAGTCAATTGCATCCAATTAGATTCAGTTCCAGCCATGCCCTGAACGTGAGCCATATTCACACATCACGGCTGAATTCATGACTCATGTGTGGAATTGAGATTGGGTTTCCCCCCTTTGCATCTACCAAAAGGGCAAATACAATTCACTGCACAGCGCTGGCAGAAGCACCACCCTCTCTAGGCAACGCTTCACTATGCTAATGAGACTAAGCCAGGGATGCTAGTGTTGACGCTGCAGGATATGTTAGCAAACACTTAAACCTTCAAGTTAAAACACCACACTCAATCAAAAAGTCCATTTTAAATGTCAGTTGGGAAACAGAAGAGAGAAACAACAAAGTATTTTGAATTTCCTTTAACAGCATAACATGCTCGGCCCAATCTCCTAGGAGTTTCAGTAGGTCATAACTTCAATGAATAATAGTTGAGTTCTTATATTGTTTGAAGGGAGATGGATATTACACAGGCAGTACAGCCCTAAAGCCATAATCATGCATGTACGATGCAATATAAAGAGTGCATGAAAAGAGGCGAATAGCATGATGACCTAAATTGAGCTAATTGACCTAAATTCAGTATTGTTTTGAAAGGATTTAATCATTAGCTTGTTTCTGTTTCAACAAAGGGCTATATGAAGTGATTACAAATTAATCAAACTGCATGACATGCCGATTAAATAATCGAATTAATCAATACACGCTAAGAAAAGCTCATAAATGAAGAGAATCCCTCTCTCTCTCTCTCTCTCTCTCTCTCTCTCCTCTCTCTCTCTCTCTCTCTCTTCTCTCTCTCTCTCTCTCTCTCTCTCTCTCTCTCTCTCTCTCTCTCTCTCTCTCTCTCTCTCTCTCTCTCTCTCTCTCTTTTTCTTTGTGATATTTACACTTACACTTACAGAAACGCAATGCACTGAGACATGTAGGCATGGTCAAGACAAAAGTTTAAACTGAGCATTAGAATTGGGAAGAAAAGTAATTTAAGTGACTTTGAACCTTAAGGGTTGGGCTGAGTTTTTCAGAAACTGCTGATCTACTGGGATTTTCTTGCACAACCATCTCTAGAGTTTGCAGAAAATGGTCTGAAAAAGATAAAATCTCCAGTGAGCGGCAGTTCTGCCTTCTTTGTGCCAGAGGTCAGAGAATGGCCAGACTGGTTTGAGCTGATAGAAAGGCAACAGTAACTAAATATAACCGCTTGTTACAACCGAGATATACAGAAAAGCATCTCTCAACGCACAACATGTCTAAACTTAAAGATGGGCTACAGCAGCAGAAGGCACTGGGTGGCACTCCTGTCATCTAAGAACAGGAAACAATTCGCACAGGCTCACCAAAATTGGACAATAGAAGATTGTCTGATGAATCTCGATTTCTGCTGCGACATTCAGATGGTAGGGTTAGAATTTGGAGTAAACATGAAAGCACAGATCCATCCTGCCTTGTATCAATGGATCAGGCTGGTGGTGGTGTGTAGGTATTTTCTTGGCACACTTTGTACCAATTGAGCATTGAGCAATTGAGAATAAACACCAAAGTCTACCTGCGTATTGTTGCTGTCCATGTTCATCTATTTATGATCAGTGTACCTATCTTCTGATGGCTAATTCCAGCAGGATAATGCACCATGTCACAAAGCTCAAATCATCTCAAACTGGGCTGCATTTCCCAAAAGCATTGTACGCCTAACTACTGTAGTTCATTGAATCATTGTAGATGGTCTAAACGATCAACTTAGCTCACAGCCCAGGTTTCTTGAATATGACAATGAATTCACTATACTCACTATATATATATATATAATATTAAAAATATATATATATATATATATATACATATTAAAGAGTATAATGTCATCTCTCACATTTACTGAAAAATGTGTCTGCAGAAGCTCTCTGGTGTTATTTTATTCGTAATCATCCCATTTACCATCCTTAAAAAAAGTTAAAGTTTGTTACATTAAGTATCATCCCTCTGTCTAGTTAATGGCATAGGTGAAATTGGTAATATTCTCTAGTGCAGCAAGGGCACTGCCCCTGTACCAAATACATCTCTGCTACACCATTACATCTACTGAAAACCAGATGCTATATTTTAATTGGTCCATTAAAAATTAGTCAGACAAGATTTGAACTTGTGAACCGTCGCAAGAAACATTCCTCTGAGCCACAACATCTCACATTCAGGTAAGGGGCCGAGCCCCCTAAGGCTGAAATCCTAGAATCGCCCCCGGCCATAAGCCATCAGAAGCGAGCGAGGGACAGAGTTTTAGTCTCGCGGAAGGTTCAGTCGAGTACCCAGCAGGAGATCTGCACCCACAGCAGGACTCTGAGCAAAATGTGAAATTTCAGACAGAATTACAGCTGCCTCCAACACGGTGTACAGGGCAATTCAGCACAGCTCATCTGGGAGAGAAGCAATTATCCTACAGGGAAGGGCTGAATCTTTTTCCCAGCCTCCATTCACACCATGCCCTGAGGAATTCCCGTAGCCTGCCTTCACACCAACACCAGAGCCGCCGGATCTCACTGGAAGGCAACAGGAGCTTTTGTTGTGGCGGATTCAGATTTAATGCACGCATCTCTTTTTAAGACACGGTGTCAAATGATTTACTGGAGTCAGCTCAAAAGGTAAAATGAGTGCTCGCAAGTCTCTGGTGTATAACCAGCTCATGTTTAGACTCCAGCAAACTTCACAAACATAATAAAGCCCACTCTTTAAATGGTACGGCACCGTATCTCAGCACACTCTTAAAATAGAATACATGCTGTTGGCAAAAAGAGCCATATGGAGAAGGAAAGAGAAAGAAGGAGAGGGACAAGAAAGAAGGAAAGGTGAATGGGAGAGGAGAGGAAATGTTTATAGCTCAGAGGTTAATCTTTCATAATTATGGAGATTTCTCATTTCTCAGATGTTCTCCTAAGAAGAAATGTCACACAGTGAGCGTTCAATGGATTGTACTGTTGTTTAACAACATACCGATTGTCCAAACAAGCTCTCAGTAGACAAAAGAGGAGAACTCATGAAATGTCTCCTAAAATATCTAATGAGAATATAAGACACAAATGATAATTGTTGACATAAAATAAAAAATAAAATAAAATAAAAAGCTGTAACAATTAAAGTGAATAATTTGGCCTTGGAAGTATTCGATAAGAAATGTTTGAGGTCAAAATGAGATCTGATTTTTTGATGGCAAACTTGTATCTTGGCAAATCTGAGCCTAGTTTTCTTCTGAAACTCTAGAAGAGACATGAGAAGTAAGTATCAACATGTTCTCAGATGTTTCTCCTAAAATGCCTAAGCAGGAATTTAAATGAGAAAATTGTCATCATACAGCATTCTGAAATCAATGTGGATAATTTATTCCTGAAGAATTCTATCAAAAATGTTTCAGGTCATTTTCTTCTGAAAGTAGTGGAAGATGTATGAGAATACCAGCATCTTTTTTCTCAAGTGCAAAAGATTTCAGAAAAAGTCTCCAGTTGCTTTCCATTTAATCTCATTACTGCCTAAGAGAAACAATTAAGATCTCATCTGTGATTCTTCTTTTCTGTAGGAGGAGAGGAGAGAAGGGAAAGGTGAAGAGAAGAATCGAGAGATGAAGAGAGGACATGCTAATGTAGTCATGCTGAGATGTGTTCCAGCAAAGCCAGCATAAGTCAAACTCCACCGAGCGACTCGGCACCGAGTTCAATTACAAGTTGGTGCTGAAGGTCAGATATTGTAGTTCAAGTGATACAATGTGCAAAGATGGATGGGCCTGCTGATAATATTTAACTAAGTAATCTCACAGTACAGTGAGAGCTTGTTTAAAGAGCTCATATCCTTGGAAACCCTTGGCTCAGCGAGGCCTCTTATTATAGACCATCGGCGCGGGTGTCCCTCAAACATTAACTCCAGTTACTTATGCAGTCTGTAGAGTCTCTGACAAATATCCCACCAAAATGAAAGGATGTACTCTTACTGAGATGAAACAAGCTGGTAAAGATGAGGAGGGGTTGGCCACTGCTGTAAGAGTTGTAGAAAACCCTTTGTTGTATAAGTGCCTCATTTAAAAGTTTCCCCTATTTTAAGTGAAGAAGACCTTCCCTCCGCACTAAAAAAAAAAATAAAAAAAAATAAAGTGTGCGAAATGAAGTGCAAGGCGTGACAGACACACGGCTGAGCTGCTTTACAAGTTACTCGCAGCTCCGCTTGATGAAAAAAACACAGCCCATGAAATGACACAAAAGGTATGCCGCCGTCGAAACCCTCTTTCATGCAGTGAATAGAGAGAGAAAGAGAGCTGCCGTAGAGTGATCAGTGCCTCGCTGTGAATAGTCTACTGTCATCAGCCTGCCTGCGCTTAGGAAAAAGATCTGTCAGCTCTTATCAACGCACAATCACAAAGAGACATTAAAATACAGCATCTGAACTACTTCAGCTTTTTACACCACTCTGTGTTTCTCTACACAATCAAGCACATTTCCCACATCACACGTATTTGGCCTTTATACTATTGTGAAGAAACTGAACTGAATGAGTCGGGGCTTTTATTCACGTGGCACGCGCAAATTTCCCTGACTACTTGGTATAATGGAATATGAAGTACAACTCATTACTCATACTGTAAGGAATCATTTTAGGGCAGAGAGTAAGGACAGCATTGAAATTTGACATATCTCAATTTGTAATTTCATGAAAAAAAGTTTATTGTTTAGCTTTTACCAGGAAATCTGGTTACATTTCGGCTAGATGCAATGCTCAAGTGGAAACAATCAGTAGAAGTACTCCTCTTGCTGGATGGATTCATTGTATTTTTAAGCAAATATACAAAAAATACAGCACAAATATGATTATATTATACATATATATATATATATATATATATATATTATAAATATATATATAAACAATATTTCAATTCAAAGAGACTACCATCTCTCAGTCCTCATCGTTCACTGTTTAGTACGTTGTTTGGAGTTCGACAACTCAAATTTAATCCCGAAAGGCAAAATCTAGGCTTGTAAGACTTAAAGTCTTTGTTTAGGAAGAGCAACAGGATCAAAATACTTTGAACAGAATAGTGCAGAATTGCAGATTGGTGACTCCCGGCCAACTTTGAGCGAAGTTTAGTTCTTGCCAATTGTTTTGTTCTTACCAACCAATTTGTTTTTATTAGTTTGACTTTAGACTGATGCCACATCGATTTAAACTCTTTAAAGTATAGCAACAGCACAAGTAACTGTGCCTAACAACTTGTCATACCGCACAGCATGCAACATACGAGACATATTGTAAACCCCCTTGAATGCAATGAGGTCCATCCACCCTTCCTGAAGACATAAAACACATCAATCTCTCCCCTTCAGCTGACTAATTTTCGTCCCACCACAAACTTCTAGAGCAGAACAGACTTTCGTCCCTGAAGCAACAACAAAAACTTTACAGAAAAGATCACAACATCAAAAGCCCACACACTCTCTGACTAAGAAACGCCCAGGTATATTCTATCAAAGGGAATTGTTGCCAAAATCCTCTTCAGTTAAGAGACGGAGAGGACTGTTTCACATCAAAGGCTGCTGTGGAGTTATGTTTCTGCACTCTTTAATTCTGCAGGGCAAGACGCAATTTTATTTGTATTTAAAGTTTAGGGGAACAAAAAAAAAAGTTGATACAATTGACATCAGATATCTTAAAAAAAAATGCTTATCCACCGTTATCCTACAGAGCATATTAGAATGGCAAAAATTTCATATTATGAAATTAAATGGGGCTTTTAATACTAACTGTAACATACAGCTACCCAGTTACAGTGCTAATGGAGTGTCGCAGGGATGACGTCAAAACCCAGAAGATCAATTCTCCGCTGGTTCCCTTGAGATTTTACTAGGGGTTTACATATTTCAAAATAAGGCCTGTGGTAAACATAAGGCCTGTGATGTTTTTGTGATTGTTGCGGCAAAAATCATTGATTATGCGGCACGTTTTCTTAAAAAATGCGATGGAATATGCGGGATATTTATGCAATTGTTATGCGATGAAATTGCATGAACTTGCAAAAATTGCGGGAACTTGTAAAAACTGCGATTTGATTAAAAAGACAGAAAAAAAAATTCCCCCAACACCCTGTTCTCACAAGGCTACTAACTTAACGTAAAGAGTCGTTTCTTATTACTTTCTATGATAAGCAAGCATACTACATCACAGAAAGTGCTGGGAATATTTAAGTTCTCATCTTGTTTTATTTCAGACCTAAATAAACACATGGCTCAAACTTACAAAACATTGATGAGTCAAACAAGTTATGTAGCTTTACAAAAGGAATATCTACAACTTCTGTAAAAATTAATAAAAAAATATCTATATAATGTCTTGCTGTTTTACAGCTTTTCGATGATATTCACGTGCGTAATTACGTCACTTCATAATGTTCCCATTGCAACAGGGGAAAATGGCTGCTCTTGTGTGAAGTAAACGCAACATTTTTCAACTTTCTGCTAAGATATAATTTGCAACGAAAATGCGGGGATTATGAAATCATGCAAGCCCCACATATTTTGGAAATCGACAATTTCAGAGGCGAAAGTGCGGCGCATTTGAAAAAAATGCCCCCGCATAAATATGCGGAATTTGGCTGATTATGCATTGAATCATACAATCGCATAATCACGTTTTTCTGGAGGGACTGATTGAAGTTTTGTTCTACAATGTAAACTGCACACTTAAGGTTCCAAACATTCTTATGTAGTAAATTATTAGACGCATGGTTTTAACAATAAACATAACTGCTTCAAAATTCACGTTTTAGGAATGAGTGTAATTTATGCTGTAGAACAAAACGTAAAAGTATCGTAGAATTATGTTCACCATAGGCTTTGTTTTACTCATAAATTGAAAAACCACATTATAAAACCCCATAGGAAAATCTCGAGGGAACCAGGGGTGAATTGGTCTTCGGGGTTTTGACATCATCCCTGCACCACTCTATTGTTCTGAAGGTGGTAGTCGCATTGAGGATGCAATTTTATGACAGTTCGGACCAAAAATAAAGGGACAAAGAAACAAACTTAAGTTTGGATCATGCAATCAAACCAAGAGTGAAAACAGCCCTAAATAAGAGGCGAATCTCACCGCTCTGATCCATTAAGATTGACTGAGTGCCAGAGAAAGGTGCACACTACAAAACAACTTTAATAGCAACTAAACCAGTTGAGTGAATATTTGCAACAGAAATCAATGAGTGAATTTGGCCACGTGCTCCAGCTAGTGATCTGTGCGGGCGTCGCCGTGTGTCCTTGCTGTATAGAGTCATTCAGTGAAATAAGAGATAGAGTCACTCTCATTTTATGGTGGCTATTTTATAATAAAGTCATATGGTTGGACATTGTGATCCTTTCAAATTGGCCCATCTGGAGTGTCTCGCTGCCAGCCAGAGGTCATACTATTACATTTAGCAACTGGTTTTACTATATCTGATATTGCACCTCATCTGTCTGTGAGGGGTGAAAGATGTGATTCCTTCCTGAGAAATCTTTTCATTATCATGACATTTCTCCCCTCGGTTTAAATAAATGCATGAATATAACGGCAGAGCTTTGGTTTTTAATGTGAATTCTACTTTGTACTCTTTTTAGAACTACAAAGACCTTTCTGTAGAGAAGTATGCAGACCTGTTTGTGGTTTGCATTACATATAAAGTTCAAATTACATTATTCATCCTACAGTATTAGTAGTACATTATTTTCTTCAATGAAATTTGTCCTCAATGCCATCCACAAATACATATATAGTTTTTTTTTAATGAAATTAATACTTTTATTCATCAAGGACGCATTGAATTAATTAAAAGTGACAGTAAAGACTTAACTGTTACAAAAATTATGTTCTTTTGAGCTGCCTATTCATCAAATAATCCTGTAAAGAAGGTTTCAAGCAGTCACTGTTTCCAAAATATTAAGCAGGTTTCAACATTGATAATAATAAGAAATGTTTCTTGAGCAGCAAATCAGCATATTAGAATGATTTCTGATGGATCATGTGACACTGAAGACTGGAGTAATGACTGCTGAAAATTCAGCTTTGAAAGACCTATTTAAATTATAATAACATTTTTCACTGTATTTTTTGATGCAGCCTCTGTAAGCATAAGAGAATAAAAAAAAAATCCTACTGCCTCCAAACTTTTGAATATACACACACATCACCTGAAAAATAAAAAGCTTTAAAACCAAAGAAGAAAATAGAAGGAACATCAGTGGTAATTTAAATTTATTTTGAAAGCACTTGCTTTACTCTCATTTTATTCTTTTAACCACTATTGTCTAGAAAACGGCTTTTAAAAAAAGAGTTAAGGAATGTCCCGATGACTTTTATATTGGTCTTAGAGATGAAAAGGAAGAATTCCCTTTTCATGAGCCATATTATGCACTAGCCTTGATCTTGAATTTGGCGTAGCACACCTTTGCCTCACGCAAATACTGAAGCAGAGTGCCGACAAACCCATAAGTAGTTACATATTTAAAGCGACCTCTGTTTCAAGGTTACAGCTTGGAAGGTAGAAAAAAGGGAAAATAAAAGCAATTTCACATTTAATATTTGGTCTGTTGTGCTTATGAGTTTGAAAATGTGTGTGTGTGATGTCTATAGAAACATGCAACATCCCCTTTCGGAGACAGGATCCCTCAGGGTCCTCTGACGCTCCGCACACATTGAGTTAAAAGACTTGGAGGTGGGGGGATTTCAAAGCCTCCCCTGCAGACATGCTCCAGCTTTGTGCATTTTAATAGTGAGATATTCAAATCTCCTAGTCTGCTATCCCTCACCCTCATTTCTCCATCAGTCCATGCAGGGCACTTCTGTCTGCAGCTAATGGGATGCCATGTACGAAAGGAGAGGGCTTATTTGGGGAGGTCTCTGCCTCCTTGAGGTTAAAGGACCTTGGAATGTGCTTTCTTTTTATTCTTTTTTTTCTTAACTGAATGAACTTGGATAATTAAATGGAATAAAATACATTAAAATAATGTTATAATGGTAAGAGGAAAATTGGAGAGGTTCACTAGTCATTCCCCACAGCTGTGCAGGCTATTAACAGCAGTATCAAGGCGTTCTTGCGTGAAACCTTGAAGCTGCTTGCAATAAGAGTTAACAAAACTCCCACTGTAAGTCCCCTGCAATGTCTTTGGTAAACAAGGAAATTAAAAATATGCACATAAACCCCAGCATTATTAGATGATATTTCCTCACTGCCACTTGGTATATGAGCAGAACCAGAGCAGACTCTGTGATTTGTTTGCCTAATATTGGAATTCACAGAAGTGTTAACTAAGTAAAAGTGCATTTGGGTGTTAATTTGTTTTCGTGTGTCCAGACGTCTCTAAGTGATTTGCGGCCTTGAAGGCTTCATGGCTGTTTGGTAAAACCACCATGCAATCAAAATCAAATACAGTGATGAACAACATCCAATAATTTCTATTATACGTTTTCCTAAATCTTCCTAATGACAATTTTATGACTAGTTTATGTACTACAACCACTTATACAATGTAAAAAAAACAAAAAATTTTAATCACAAAATAAGGCAATAAAATACTGTATATTTTTTATAAATTCTATACTGTAATAAAAATGTCAATTATCACTGCATTATTCATATCTTTTATATGAAAATACCCCAATATGGCTTGAAAACGCACACAAAACCATTATATATTGTTGCAATAGTGTGTTTATTGCCATCATGATTTATTAGCCAAAACATTTCTGCTTTTTATTCAGCAACGTCAATAGCTGGATGCCTTTGTCTATACAGTATAAGGGATTACCTGGAATGTCATCATTATTACTTTTATGAGTCTGTTTTGAACTTTCTGGTCAAAACATTGACGCACCTAGAAAAAGAATTATATCTCACAATACATTTGAAAAATGTTTTTCACAATTGTTTATTTTTTAAAAAAGGACAATCACTCTGACTTCCTATTTCAATCAGAAAACCTTCAATCCAATTCATGTAGACCAAGCCAAAGTTGTGGGCCTCCTTCAAAACTGCTAAATGACAGAATGAAGGGCTCCGGAGCCTCCCTTTAGTATAATTAGGGACCATTTGAAATGGGCTGGGGTATACATTGACCTTCTACTAAAGGGGGAAAAACAGGAGGTATAACCTAATAGTTGCAAATTGTTGATGCATATATTAAACATAATAGCGTTGGCTGTTCGCCCTGCACTGTTTCCCATGTGGAAATGCCCTGACTGGGCTACAGATCAATGGATGGACAGAGTTCATATGGCATCTGTTTGATCAAAGTTTCCACACCAAAGATCTGGCATCGTAATTGCATCGGGTCGGGTCACTGCGGAATGTGGCTTCGAAATCAAAACGAGCCACTGGGTTTCAGAGTCACGGAGGATAAGAGCTACAGTTCTGTGCTGAAGGACATCGCAAATTCTTTTACATTACCATGATAATAAAGAGAAAGGCTTTCAGTTGCTACCATTAAGGCAAGCAACAAATATATCATCCCGCTCCCTACGTTTTTAAGAGCGGGCATGATGTCCTGGCCCTAAATTGACCCTCACTTCTCCCGTATCAGAACATGCATAAATACCTGGGGCAGCAGAAACAAGGAAGGCTATTAATCAACGGACACGGGGGCTCAGATCTGGAACGGCTTTAAATCCAATAGGAGATTCCTTTCAGATGTTTAAAGCCCAACGGTTTAATATCCCCGCCATCCCCAAGTGGGTAATTGTTTCGCCGCCGCAGACAGAGAAACTGTCGATCAAGTCTCGCTTGACCTTGTTTCTGTGTCTGTACTGACCTCCGGAAATGTAAAGCAAAGATCATATCACATAAAAAGCAATACTCCCACAAACGGGCCCCAAGCTGCAAATTGATTCTGCTGCCATGGAATTCACTCCCATTCATGAGAAGCAGAGGAGTTGGGGGGGGCATTAAGAAGGGGTCTCCTTCCGCCACATTCATCCTTTTTTTGCAGATATCAGTCCTGAGCGTCAGCTCGCAGATTTTTATCATTATGAAAAGGCACTCTGCATATGCTGCCGGAGCTCGTGCCGGTGACAGATAGCAGAGGGACAAATAAGCCGGCGACTCCGGCTGCCGATGTTTAACACATTTCCTCTGTCGTGGCGCTGATAGCAGGTTCAATTGTCTGCGGTAATGGGCCGAAGGGAGCGAGAGCCGCCGTGGCGACATTGCCCAGAGCGGGCCATGGAGATTGTCTCAGGAGACCGCCGCCCCCTTTGTCCCGACGAGAAGCCAGGAGACGAGATGGTTATCCCCGCACTGTCCGAAAGCCACCGTTGTCTATTAAATCCCCTAAATTGAATTTAAAAGAGTCTCAGATTACGTTAGAAAGTCTGCAGATGTCCTTGCAATGGACCAGGGACCAGTGACCCATAGCCTAATTAAAATTCAAGCTGAAAAAGTTGTACTTTGATCAAATCAAACTTTAATTAGCTCAGATAACCCCAAGCTACCACCAAAACATTACCAACTGGAGGAATCGAGGACATTCTTTCAGAAAATTCATCATCCACAGGAGATGTGCTAGAGTATGCACAAAGGAGAATGTTTCGGCACAATTAGAATCAGCTTTAGAAACAAGCATCAATAATGGCCATTTTCCACACAAATCAGCATAAGGTGACTAACCTTTGGTACATTATCATTGTCCGCCTCTTTTGCACAGACCAATGTCAAAGGTCCTGCTAGCCAGAGGTATTGGCAAAATCAAATTCCCCCAACCTTCTGGATCACTCGAGTTGGTGCTAAATAATTGATGTGACCATTGAGACTGGTGGCAGTGGCGATTGCAGTGATTTGATTTCAGAGCCAGTCTGAATGGGTTCAAGATCTTTACAGACACCCCGTGGAGGGCCACTGAGAAATGTCAATCGCACCTCATCTATGGACGGGGGCTTCTCTGCTACACAGAGAGAGCGGCAATCTCCAGGCAATCTGCAGCAAGTTCACCATCCACATTTAATGAGACACACACACACACACACACACACACACACACACACACACACACACACACACACACACACACACACACACACACACACACACACACACACACACACACACACACACACACAGTTGTAGCTCTGACAAGTGTCAACTTCACTGCAACAGTGGCACGTAAGAGGATTTCCTTGATAATATGAAAGAAAAGAGAGTAAATGACAAACTGGGGATATTATCATCTAATTGACTGCTATGTTTGAGTTACATATTTGCATGTTTGTGAAGACAAAGTCTATGCAAATTATTATGGTGGTTACTGATTTGATTTGTAGCCACAGAAATCTAGCCAAAACAACTATTGCAGCTTTTCTCAGTTCATTACTAAAGGTGTGTGCAATATGTGCTGAAAGAAGACCTATTATGCTTTTTTTTACATTTCAAACTTTCTTGTTATGTTATGATATTTTCTATATCAGTGCGCACTGTTTCTGAACTGCCTGAAACGCCTCGATTGAAGTCTTACGTTTTCTTCCATGAACGAACATGTCATAAATAATTCCCAGCCAAAGGATAGGCAAAAAAAGGGGCGAGGTCTGGTTGAGTTAGTTAGTAGTGTGTTGAAACTTGTGGTTATGGAAAGGGGCGTGCCATTTTCCAAACATGCTCGAAGTGGTTGACCAATCACAACAGACTGTTCCAGCCAACCAATCAGAGCACATTGCACTTTTCGTAAGGAGGGGCTTCATAGAGACAGGAACTAAACAGAGCGTTACTGATAGACTGGTAAGAGAAGTGCTAAAATATTTTTTTAAATTAGTAAAAAATAATGTTGTTTTTTCATATTCAAGCACTAAAACCTATTCTAGTAGACCCCAAAAACAAAACTTAGTAAAAGGACATAGGCCCTCTTTGATATATCATTTCTATATTAAATAAATTAACTGTGCATTTAATCATAATGAGCAAAGAGCAAAACCTGTCCGGGTGTTGCGAAAGGCCCAATCTATTATGTATCCCATCACATATGTTGAGAATGTCATACAAATTTATAAATCTAATGAAATGGAACAGACATGTTGTCTTGCAGATTTATTTCATGTTTCTTTATGAAACTTCCATATGTTCGGCTGTGCATCTGACAAACTAGAATTGTCACGCTTGCATGGTTCATTTTTCGGTCTGCGTGATGAGTAACGCCACCCTTGTAATTCTTTTCAGGTATTCAGTCAAATTCTGCACCAGCAGGCAAGCCGTTCGCAAACACCTGGGATTTGAGCATTCTGACTGGCGGAGGCTAACTTAATCATCTATAATTGGTGGAGTGGTTCTCATTTATAGTGACTGACAGCATCGATCTGTTTCAAAGGTAAGCCATCAGGCCTAATAAATAAAGGAAAAGAAACAAGTAGTCACATTCCAAATGAGCAGAAAAACGGCAACATGACACAATGTAAAAATGAGACCCGCATCATATCTTATTGAGGAGCGAGTCTAATCCCCAGAAAGAGAGAGGCTAGATATCGATGTGCATGATATTAAATTTAAAAATCTTGGGACCTTAAATAATTTAAGCGTGAAAGATCACAGAGTATTTGATCTAGTCTCTGTATCAAAACTACATTACACAGGGCAAAAACTGTGACAGAGCCTCAAAAAGAGAACTTTACACTGTCTCACAGCAGAAATGTCACAACATGAGGGTTTTCGAGACGCTAGAGGGGTGCTACTGGTACATGGATTCCCTCTCTAAAGATTTCAGTGAGGCATGTGCTTAGACTGCTCGCACATATGGCAGAATACACACGGATAGGATATTTCATGTAGCTGTGAGAGAAAATTAACCATTTGTTCTTATCATATTGTGTGAAAGCTATAGCAAGAAAATCTATTGTCAAAGCTGCGCCTTGAGGTTTGCATGCATTACAGTTGTTCTGTATACAAACGATACGTTTCATCAGTAGCCCGAGGCTGTTTATTTGTTGCCTGAGGTATCGATACCGAGGTAACCGAGCTTGTATCACATCAAAGACAAACTAAAAAAATGCATAAATGTTGTTTGTCAGTGACTTGAGTTTGAATTCACTTGCAAAATGTCCTGTCCTCTCTCAAGCATAGTGTAAATAAAGAGTAGTGCAAAGGCAAGTATAAAATTTGTTTTTGTCTTTGTCAAGAAAAAGAATAACTCTTAGAGGAGATCAAAGGTGTCAAAATGCTGCAACTCAACCAACTGTACATCTGGTTCGTTTGACAATAATAAAAAATTCAACCTTACAGCCAACAGCAGAAATTCGATTTGAAACAGCCCGTGATACTCAGCTAGGATTCAGTGTGCTTATTACACACGAAAAGCTTGGATGCATTTTGTCTGATTCCACCGTGCTCAAAAAAGCTCTAGGCAAAATACATGACCAGAGTAGGTTACTAGTTTTTTTCACGATTAAACCTCTGTGATGCTATCAACGAGCCTTGGGGATCTTTTAGCGAAGGACTGCCTCCGGAAACAATGTTTTGTCTGTAACCTGTAACCAGTCCTGTTCCTCCCTCTGTCATCGGGCTGAGCTTTGGACCAGAGTGTGTCCCTTCCCCTTCAATAAACTACGTTTCAATGGCCATCCAAGTCATACGCAAGATCCCGGCTCTGAGCAATGAATAACAAATAGTGTTGTAGTTCTCGAGACGGGTCTTGGTCTCGAGACCGGTCTCGAGACCACTTTTTGATGGTCTCGGTCTCGTCTCGGACTCGACCGCATTTGGTCTCGGTCTTGTCTCGGTCTCGGACATTGAGGACTCACGATTTTTTTCCGAGACCAGTCAAGACCACAACTGTGAAAATATCACTAAATTGCCAGTATATTGTCTCATTTTTTGTTAACATCCTTGCTTTTATTAGATGTAAAACGATCGATGAGTAATGTAGACGAACTGCTGCGCGTGTGACAGAGAGAGAGAGAGCGAGAGAACGCCCCGGTCCGCGCGCGCGCGCACTCTTTCTCTTCTGAGCCAGGCGAAAGTATAAACAAGGGTTCACCGTCTCCTAAGCGCTGTCTTGCATGGCACATATTAATAAAAATAAATCGACACGATGGTAAAAGATCGGAAGACCATAGTTTCATGTGGAGCATTCGGATATTTTTTCCTGAACTACCGCTGGTTGTGAATTGTGCTAAAATACGTTTAAAAAAGGATTGTTGTAGGTTTAAAAACAACATAATTTATGTATTGTTTATAAAAGGTGGAGAAAAGTGAAGACTTTAGTGATGAACAATGAATAATTGTTTTGCATACTGTACTAAATGATGGAAGTCACCCAGGAGTATTGAATAAAGATGGTTACGTTTATTTAAACTTTGAGTGTTTAATATAGGCTATGTATTTTTATAAGAATGTGGATCTTTCAGATCAATTTGAGAAGCTCTTTTGATCATTTTTCACAAGTTTTTGTAGTGTGGGGCGCTGGTCTTGGTCTTGGTCTCGGTCTCGCCCTCCCTCGGTCTTGGTCTCGACTTGGTCTCGGCCCCTAAAAGCCTTGGTCTTGTCTCGGTCTCGATACACTCTGGTCTTGGTCTTGTCTTGGTCTCGGATTAGGTGGTCTTGACTACAACACTACTAACAAATGTGTTGAGGAGTAAGTAATGTTAGGTTTGCTGACATTGGCAAGCCTTGCCACACTCTCAGACTGCAGAGAAAAGCAAAAGATAAATGAAAAGCCTAACACATATATCTTTGTTTTTTAGTGTATGCATTGAATCAATAGCGCTATTTGAAGGTTTATTATGATACAAGACACTTTCCTTTTTCTAAGGAATAACAGCAGTCTGCTTGAGGTTAGATAGTCTTATCCTTACTCAGCACTTCCAGTCAAACTTTCTTTTGTTGGGTTTTGTGATGTTAGGCGTAATATCTTCTCGAACAGCTCAATTTCTGTTTAGCAAAGTGGTAACACTTTACAAAGAGGCTCTCTGTGTTCAAATTAGTTAATGCAATGGCACTTAGCGTAATTTCTACATATACTAATGAATGTTTAATATTCCAGACAGTTGTGTAAATTAATCAGATATTATGAACATGAATGAACAAAGAATAATATACTTAGTATACGTTAACCTAGATAAATTAATGCTGTACATCTGGTTCATTTGGCAATATAACAAAAAAATTAAACCTCACAGCAAACAGCAGATATTCGATTTAAATAGCCTTGTAATGCATTTTGTCTGATTCCACAGTGCTCAGGAAAATGCTGTTCATTATTAGTCCATGATACCAAATGCATTAGCTAATGTTAGCCAATTGAACCTTTGTGTAAAGCTGTCTTCGCATTCATCACACGTTACTGTTTACAAAGATAAACGATTTTATAATGTTGCAAAGACAACTATATGAAACACCCTGCATAAAGAATTTCACCTCAATTCTTCATGCATATTTACACCAATCAGTCACAGTGTTTTCTTTGGTTTCAGCCTGTGTCACTGAATTGGCATTAATTCACCACCTCATGTGTTTATCACCTGCAGGCCTTGTCTAAAAAGTGCTGTCCTAAATTGCCAGTTAGCAGATAAAGGTATTTTGTCATGGGGCAGGATTTGTAATTTCAAGGTATACTAAATTATAAAAATATTAAAGTATGTGAACATTTCAAACAGAAAAAAAAAAAAACAGCATGTGTATAAATGTGAACGCCTCAAGCTTTGCTCTGTAATAGAATCTTGGACTTTTCCTACATAAATTGAAGGATATAATTCAAATGAGCTGAAGCATTTTAAGGTCAAAGAAATATTAAATTCATGCAGCACTGACATAAATTGTCTGACAAGAACAAAGAACATATACTCAAATGCGAAGCAACACTCACACAGGCCAACAGGAACGGTGTGAATGTCCATGTCAACTAACATAAAAAGATGAATGGCTTTTATATGAAATTAGGTTTAGCCTCTTTAAGCACCTTTTCATCCGGGTTCAATGTTTCCACATAGACACAGCACAACTTTTACAGCCCCAGTCCAAATATGTGTCAATCTCACAGAGCTCAACTCTCAAAACTCTGACAATCACACATAAATCCTGCTGTCTCCTTCTCATTCCATCTCCATTTTTGCCTTTCTTTCCTCTCATGAATCACACATTCGACTGTCCCCCTCCAAAACAGATAAGTGCAGAACGCGGAAAAAGCAAACCACGACCACGGAAATTCTCTACACGGTGCCGATCAGTAAAATTAGCATGACAATACTCACTGTGGGGAGAAGGGGGCAGTCGGAGCGTGGCAAGTCACTCTGTCCGATGAACCTGCACGGGTGGAAGAGCGGGAGAGAGAGAGAGAAAGAGAGAACAGTCAGCTGTGAAAGCACAGTTAAGAGAAAGGGAGGGGTGACGAAGAGCCGGCACATACAGAAAAACACAAAAAAAATCTGAAACACAGAGGAGAACGAGGATGAAGCCGAACGGTAGGAGAGAAATGGGGAGGCAGCAGAGGGAGGGGAACATGTGATGAGAATAAAAAGACACGTGGGAAGATGCTGTACTTTTAAAAGTTCGACAAACGAACAGGAGAGTTTTCTTACTGTTATTCAGTCATGTGACACCACTGGGTGAACTAGATACCTTATTTAACCTTGCAGTTTAAGCATAATTGTTTACAGTAGCAATAGAACCAGGCGAATAATGAGCTTCATTGTGATTTGCATGGCAATACAACATGTTTTCGCAGATTTAATGATTTTTGGGAATGCATTAATGAAATAATTTACCCAGAAATTCTGCAGCACTGTAACTCACCCTCATGTGATTTGAAATGCGTATGCTGTTAAACTTTTTGTGAAACACAAGAAATAACTTTTCAAAGAATCTTCACATAGATATTTTCCATTCAACGACATGTTGAATGGAAAATGACCACAGGAAAATGGCAAAAAAGTGCACCATAAAAGTCATCCATATGATTTGTGTACTATATTACATGTCTTCTGAAGCTGTACAATAGCTTAGTGTGACGAACAGGCTGAAATTGAAGTCAATATTAACTTAATCAGACTTTACACCTCTGCTGCAGTCCTCGAATCAAATATGGCATCTATGGTGAAGGTTGAACGTCATATGAACCACTTTCATGGTGGTCCATTTTGTATGTTCCATGGAAAAAAATAACAGTATAGTTCGTTTCGGAACAACGTGAGGTTGAGTAAATGACAGAATTTAAATTTTTTGGGTAAAATATTCCCAAACAGGCTAGTGTTTGTCTTGAACATGTAAGTATGTGTTTCAACAGTTCTATCAGATCACTTTATCTCTGAACTGCCTTTGATAGAGAACTGATGATCAATATTACAACACTGCACTGTAAAGCAACTCTCTGCTTTTGGTATCTCTGTTGCTGCCCTATGTCTCATTCTCGCTTTCTTTCCATACTCTCTCAGTGGTGTTTTATCTGCAGAGACAGTGTCACCGAAAAAAAACAACAAGACTCGGATTAGCAATAATCAACTAAAGATAAAACGGATGAATATTACAAAATATGAGATTGAATATTGAATTAGCCACCTGTCTAAAAGGTATATGGATCACATTTTACCATTGTTCTGAGAATATTTGTAGGCAAAATCCAGTAAATTCAATTGGAATTCACACGATCTGGAATTTCTTGTGAGAGATGAAAGATTGCCACATTGACCAACAAAAAAAGCTGCTTGGTTTGAAAGTGCTGTGTGAGCTGTGCTTCATTCATCGCTATACTATTGACAATGTACCTTTTTTGCCTGTTAAATTCACAACCACACCTTAGCAATGACACCAGTGAATAAAGTTTTAGATGAAGGATTCATGTGTGAGAACATATTTCATTATGTTCTCAGTGAAATACTGAAGAATAGTCACGTGTGAGAAGCCATGTCACTGTCACTGACAAACCAGCCTATAATGTCCGCAAGCAGTCCACAGATCAGCATAAAATGGCATAAACTGGTTGTTAACAATGTCACAACTTTGTCACAACCAGCTCAAAACGAACGTAAAATAATGACCTGTGAGTAAGCTGATTTGAAGATTGTTAATTTAAAAATACATCTCACTATAATGTTTACAGAGTATTTGAAGACAAATGATTTGAACAGACGGTGCAAATAACAAGTCCAAAAACAGTTAGTGGTGACAAACAAAAAAGATGCTTTTTTGCTGTATATTACAATAACATTACACATTAAACATACTATTTGTTGTCAATTGGTAAATGTTGAACCGTATGCCTTAAACCATAAAATCTGTGTAAAGATCAAAGGGAACTGGAACATGAATTTACATCCGACCAAAAAAAAAAAAAAAAAAATTTGCCTCCTCATTTCAGGAGTCCACAATGCAACACTGTTCTATCTGCTTCTCAGATGTGTGTGTCTCTCTCTCCTTCTCTCCTCGAGTGACAAAAGCAAGACCCCATTCCTAATCTGACCCCAAAACAGCAACGAAATCCCCCAGGCCTTATCATCCTCTGCCTGGGCTCTGTTCTCGCTCCTTTCATATCCCCTGCCTCTTTTTCTTTCTTTCATTCTCTCCCCCCCTCTCTCTCTCTCTCTTTCTCCGTCACTCTCCATTGCATCCTCTCTCCCCAGTATAACCTCTTCCTCTGTCTGCTTCTCTCTGTAAACGGCTTTCAGCCGAGCAGAGATTACCTAGACCATGCTCTTCAGAGCAGCTTCAAAAAGGGTGCTCTGGGCTGGCAGCCTGGATAACACCCCCCTCCTCCTTCCACCCGGGTGGAGAGAGGGGAAAGTCACAGGGAGATTGGCTTGGAAAATGTTTGCAGAAGAAAAAAAGAAGAAAAAAAAACATACAGTGGATGCAGAGGATGTCACACACTTGCTACGCTCACACACAACGTTTGGGAGTGACGAACATATTTACTAGCATGTGCGACTCCTGAATCGTTCTGTCCACACAACAGCTAAGAGCTGCGTGAAAATGGTCTAAATGAATGCATAGTCAAGCCTAATTAACCGAATGTTTTTAATGAAATCAAATATATTTTTTTACAATTTTAAATGAAATCCACAGCAGCTTTGGTGCGTACGCTCTGTTGTTATGCAGCGTCATCATTGTTTCGCTTTCTCATTGTTTTGCTTGCATATGGGGGATTTCATGCGCAGGAAGCTGTCCGCAAATCGCTCATCCTAAATCAACCTTTTGCATTATTTCAACGTGTATATATATATTTTTGCCGCATCAGAGGGATTCCAAAGTGCTGCTATTTAAAGCACGTTGAACTTTGCAGGCTTGCCAGTCTTACTCAGTTTTGATATGCACATGCTGAGGTGATGATTTGCTATTAGAAACAATATTCCAAAACACTTTTGACCCACATTACAGTTTGACACCTCAGTGCATTAACATGATGCATGCTTGATTTATTTGCTGTGAAATGCATCAAATGGGATTCATTAAGAATGCACAGATTGTGAAAATGCTTTGATAATTGCGAGGTAAAAAAAGGGGTATTTCCATAACATGATTATCATTATTAAATGCTTTTAATATTCGAGTACTAGTAGACTGTAGACGACTCTTAGTAGACTGTTAGGTCAGGGGTAGGTGTTGAAAAGTTGACATGCAGTTGCAAATAATACGTCAGTATAATGTCTGTTGGAGGTTCAGGAAAATAAAGTGTAATCAGATATCAAGCAGACAGTCTACTGATCAGTGGTGGAATGTAACGAAGTACAAATACTTCGTTACTTTACTTTAGTACATTTTTCCCGTATCTTTACTTTACTTAAGTAGAATAAATAGTGCATACTTATTACTTTTACTTCGTTACATTTTGCAGCAATTATTATACTTTCTACTCCACTACATTTCTACAACCTTCTGTTACATTTTCGTTACATTTTCTGATCAGTTTTTCCCCTGCCAAAACGTCATCCTGACCGTCCGTTCGTCGCACGTTTGTCTCACCGGTGAAGTTTGGTTGCCATATCAACCCGGTCACACTAAATGCGTCTGTGTTTATTGTGCAATTTATACGCGAAAATTTGTTTTTACATTCATAGGATACGCATGGGTAGGTTTAGTAGTGGTGAGGTGCGTGTGTATTATACGTTTGGTTAGGATGAGTATGGCAAGCCAAGAGGTTCAGAATTAAGCCATAAATTAATCGCGTTTACAGCCAAACCCTGTCAAATTAGGCTTGATGTGTATATATTGCCTAATTGCAAGCTTGTTCAGAAATGGTGACAAAAACTTAAAAAATAACGGCTTTTCCATCATTATAGATATAGAACATCATTATAGGAGTATTAGGTTGAAAGAGTTAGGATTAACTGTTTTATTAATCATTAGAATATAGACATTAAGAGGATAAATTGTTATGCAAGTACTTTTACTTTTAATACTTAAAGTACATTTAAAATCAGGTACTTTTTACTTTTTACTTAAGTAGGGTAGTCATTTGTGTACTTCTACTTTCACTAAAGTAAAAATGTCTCTGGTTATTTGTACTTTTACTTAAGTACTGAGATTCAGTACTTCTTCCACCACTGCTACTGATACTATAATGACTGGTAGTTCACATGAATTTGACAAGTTAATTATATTTAATAGAATGTCTAAAGGGGACTAATAGAATTTTCTTGTAAAACAAGAATGTACAGTATATACCATGAATGTATATGCAGAGGTTGACATTATCACCCGCCAACCCAATTTTATAATGTACAGTTTTAAACTGTGGTCTTTTAAAAAGGCATCTGAAATAATATGTTGTCAAAAATCTAGATTTTTCGATACATAGCTAAACTGAAATATCTGAAGCTCTTCCGATAGCCTGCCCTCCACAATACCAGCTGCATGTTCTCGCTCTCTAATCTCTCCGACAGCGAATGACGCACACATTTGCGTCCTTTTACTCACTCATTTCACTTGCACCTTCAATTTCGAGGGATTCTGTGTATTGAGCATAATTTTACTCATTCACTCCCCAAGTACTCCATAAAGACCATTAGCTATACAAAACAGTATAATGGGTCCGTGCCTCGGGTCTTAAACAGACAGCAGCCTAATATACTGGCTATCAAATTATAAGATGATATTAAAAATATCTACATGGCAGTTTTTCCCTATAGTGTCGATGTCAAAATTGTGGCCAGTGAAAATGCTGAGTGGCTAGTAACTTTGGAAAACCACTAGCCACAGTGGCAATGTCAAGCCCTGTATATATGTACACCTCACAGGGTCATCATCACAGTCATTTTTATTAGAATATTAATTAAACACACCAAATTAACACATTAAAGTGACATGCCCCCAGAATAAAATGCTTCATTTCTGCACTACACTTTTTGGAGGCCCAAACAACAGTTCAGAAAGTCTAATCCCTTTATATTCTTTGCTGTGAAATCTTTGATGTGCATCCCTCCCTGTGTAAACCCAATGCCTATTTCTCTGTCACCATGTCCAGCCTGTCTCTGTGTTATGTGAGACACACTCTCTGCCCTCTTGCTCCCCGAGAATGTCCAATTAGAGGAAGGTCGGATCCGGTAGCCATGTGTGAGGCAGCCACTTATTCTGTTACCGTTGGCCGATCCGTCACGCTCCTCTCCAGCTTTCTTTATTTTATTCTTCCTCCCAAAGGGCAGTGGCTAACTCTATCACCGGGACAAATGACCCATCAGTGGCACCATTCATCAGCTTCCTTAGAATCACTCGCTCCGGCCACAGTTCCACCCTTCCACCCCCTCTAAAACAGAGCTGCCGCTCCCACCGGCTTCCCCACCGAATCTTACGTTGTGTGTGTGTGTGTGTGTTTGCACGTACGTGGGTGTGAAATCAAAAATCAAAGAATGCGCCTTTGTGCGTGCAGCGCTCGGCTAAACTGCATTATAAATCTCCCCCACATGTGCAAAATAAACACACACGCCATCCAAAATAGAACCACCTCTTTTACCAAACATAAATACATAAGCTTTTGTCAAAGCCCTTTGTCTGGTTTTATTTGCTTGTCAGTGTTGTTTTCTTGTTTTATCTCCCTCGGCAGCTATTCTTACGCCCACACCGTCCCAACACCTCCACCCGGGGTGGGAATCTTTACATAAGTGATGAGGAGGAGAGCAAATGAAATGACTGTAATTTGGTCAGGGGCAAGCATGTACGTCCTGCCTAATAGAGGGGGCCGTCTTTCCCATCGCTCTGAGACGGGCTAGGTGTGTGCGTTCTTATTAATTAAGACAGTCTCATTACCGCGAGTCCAGGCGCTCCATGAGTGAGGGAAATCGGAATTGAAAAGTCAAGCAAACTGAAAAGGAAAAGACAGCTAAGACATGACAGATGGTCTTTCATCACACAAGGATTTATCGAGAAAAATAAATAAAATCGAAATAAATAAATAATGAGCTTATGGAGAGCAGAACTAGCACATTTTCTCCCTCCTCTCCTTAATTCTGGGCAATTAAAAAAAATTTTTTTCCCTTCAATAGCACAAAAAGCATATGGGGACATTACTCATTTGGTGCTGTTTTGCCAGTATAGTTTCCATGGCAACCTTAGAGCAAGAAACATGACTCTCTTTGCTGGTAGATACAGAGTCACTGGTGTAGCCTGTGGTACTTGAGACGTGAACTTTGACTCTTTCCACCCTCGTTTTAGCAATGAATCTTGTTATGGTGCAAAATATCAGACCTGTCTTCCCTGGGAAGCATCATACAAAATATCAAAGCACAATACCACCGAAATGAAATGTATTATTATTTTTGTGAATAATCGTGAGAGCCAATTCGGCTTAACCATCATGCATATTTAATTTTTAATATGAAACATCATTCAATATCTCGAAGACTTACGTCATGCAGAGAAAAAAATATAGAAGAAAACTACGAGCTAAAGATACATGCACATGACAAAACATGTGAAATTCAATATCTACTGTTGTCAAAGTGATCTATTGATACAGAAAGATATATTTAAGAGATATACTGTACATATTGTGGGAAAATAGAGCTGAGAGCAAACGAGAGTAAGTGAGAAAAGAATCAGAGGTATAAATATAAGACGATGTTAAATATACACATGCTGTTCAACTCTTCTCTTTATCCAAAGAGGAGAGCAAGAAGGGCTTACGGCCATAAAGACACAACTGTTTTCTCACAGGCCTGAAACATCAGTAGGCATAGAGAGGCATGTGTTTTGTAACAGCATGTGTGAATACACAATGGCGGTTTACACATACTAGAATTCTAAAAATGTGAATGAAATCAAGTCAAAAACAAGTCCAAGTTGCATTTCAACCATAATCCAAAAGAAAAAAAAAGAAACAAGAAAATAAGGCCTTTAGGGTTTTTTTTCCATTGGACATTTTTGTGACAGCTAAGCACATTTTGATCCAAAAATTTCAATACAGTAATGCAAAAAAAATTTCCAAATCAGACCAATCAAAATGCATTAAACCTGTGAAAATGTAGTCAAGTTTCTCAGATTTTTTAGCACATTGTATAAGCACTATCAAACTAATCATTATCAATCAGCTTGCCAGCTCTGCATTCTCAAGCCTTACAAGTGATTAAAAAAGCCAATTCCAGCTATGCCACACCTGATTTGTTCAAATATCACTCTGACAAGATTAGCAAATGCGTTTGTGCTCCCTCACTACTTAGAAGTTTTAAAAAAGTCACAGAAGGCCAATATGTGATGGAACTTTTATTCAAATTACTATTTACTTTTCTTGTCATTGGGTGTTTATTTGCTTTCGTTCCTTTTGGCTCACTCTGGCATTAGGACAATCCATCCCTCCGGTCTCACCCTTCCAAAACAACAGCTAAATCAGAGAGAACCAAAGAATATGCAAGCATTCACATTGGACCATAGGTACAGGAATGCACTTATCAGGCAGTGCCAGGCAGGATTAGAGGAAGGTGTTGAGGGGTACGGACCCCCTGGGCTGGCCTACACATATGGGGTCGGCAACTTGGATCAATCCGCAAGGCAACGCGCCATCTTACGCCATTCATCTTTATTTAACAGCAAGCTTTGCATTTTGAGAGATACACGATGACCTCTACACCATAAGCTGACATTTGGGGAAAACACGTCAATACCGAAACACGTCAATTTATGGGTTTGTCCATGCGTCTACTCTACTCCCCAATGGTTTGACATGCTAAAGCGGCGAGCTGGATATGTGTTCATGAAAGATGATGTGGCCGGTTATGCATCATGCCCATGGCACAAGATCCCATGCGCTCGGGTCACCGGAGTTATCCACAATTGCATTTATATTCCGGAAACACTACAGCTTTTGTAAAAGTCTGTTTACAGCTAGTGAGGATATAGCAAAAGTTCAAATCCAGCTCAGAGGAGAACATTTGCTTAGATGAGCACTTTCAAATTCATCGTGACCCCACAGAGGACAATTAATTTAACTAAATTCCTCGTATCACCCGTTATTTCAATATAAGCACAAGGTCACTCATGTTTAGCCAGCCAGAGCTCTATTCATGACTTCCAAAGCTGCAGTGGTAGAGAATAAAAACACTATTTAAGGTTTTGATTCAAATTGAAAAGCGCTCACCTCCATAGCCAAAATCCAATCCAATTGCAATTGTGTTGGGTAAATAAGGATGGATTGTTTGTCTCTTAGGTGAGTGTGCGGTGAGGATCTTCAGTTTAAATGTAAAGTGACAGATGTCCCATTCCCGGTGCTAGAGGACTATGGCTCACTCTAATGAGCCAATGGAGAAAAGACCCAGAATGAAGAGCAGACTCCAAAGGTTGAGCTGAAGGACGAGGCACCCGCCGCTCAAACACTCAGCTATATGAAACTCCTCTTCAATTCGAGCAAATCAGATGTAGATGTATACACTTTTATTGCCATTCAATTTAATCAAAATTTTGTCCAAAACATTCTCTGGTTGTTTTTCCACCCATCTACGTGCACACAAATGTATTCAATTTATTCACTTACACTGCCGTATTCAACAGTGGAAAATACATGCATCATATGAGCAGTCTGTCGTTGTTGTCACAAATGTCACTCATCAATTTTTTAATTGTGTTTTGAAAATATGCTGAGGTGGAAATGACATTTACAAATAAGGTCTTTTCTATCCTAAATATTCACACACTATAGTGATATTTTTACAGTTGTCAACTAATTTGATACAAATTTTTGATACAAAATGATTTATGATTATTTCAACATTTGTTTATATTATTATGAGCTTTAAAATGATTTAAGACTGAAAATGTTGGGACAAGGGTAAAAGAATTAAAGCTGCTTAAAGGAATTTCAAAAGTTGCTAAAACAAATCAAGTTTCCAGACATATTCATATGACCTACATATAACAGAAAAAGAAATCTGTTCAAATCTGCTATTTTAAACCAGAAATCAACTCTTGGGATATAAAAGTGCCCATAGCTTCAGAAACACCCCTTTACAGAAATACTGCTGCACTAACAACTCCCTACAAGGCAGCGTTATTCTTTTTTTTTTTTTTTTTTTTTTTCATTCTTCAAGTTATCATCACATAATTTCTGTTCTTGGGAGAAATCCAGCTAAGACGGTTTCAGTTGGCCTGTCTGGGAAACTTTATCTCCACCTCAAGCTGCAATTATCATCACACCACCAAAATCGCAGCTATTTTTTTCCATCTTGCGGCGAGACTGCCTACTCTAAATCAATAAACTCCTGTATTTCTATGCAATATCTCATTTTTGCTAACGTGTAATCATATTTCATGTGCCTACAGAGAAACAGCAACACATAAGAAATTCTAAACTCCACCATCCCATTAAACGCAGTGTCATATTAAGAAATAATTGCACTTCTTGTCATGCTCACAATGGCAGATTAATGGGCGGAACAACCAGGAATCATGGTCTTCCTACCTGTTATGCCTAACAGGCGAAGCTTCTGGCACCTTAACAGCACACTGGCACCTTAAACAGAGACGTGGGACTGAGGCAGGGTGGATAGAGAGGGCTAATGATCTGTCCCCATGTCAATATCTCTGGGTGCCAACCTGCCTCCCTTGGGCAAGAGCCTGGACATCAAACCTGCAGCTGACGCATCACTTTTTCCTGGGAAGCCTCTTCTGTGCCTCGCATCAATACAGTGAACTTTTTTTTCCCCTCCAAACTGTGGCCCTGCTGTCTGCAGCTTGATGAAACGCTTCTCAGCTTATTTTGAGCACCTTTCTGAAATCCATCAATTGCTTTGTATCAATGCAACTGCTTACAGGAATAGTTTACCCAAAAATGAATCTAAGTTCAAAATCTTTCTTTCTTGCATGCAAAACGAATGGATATATTTTGAATAATGTACTGGTTGTTTTCTTGAGTCAGTGAGTGGATCAGTCAGAGTGAACTCAGATCGTTTTTGTGAACTGGGTCAAATGTTTCACTGAAAAATATGACTCGAATTTGTTACTGCGGGAAACTCTCATCAATGTGTCAAGTTGAGCAAATGTGAAAATGAAAATTGATTTCAATGGTAGCCTGCACAAAGATAAAATATTGCAATAAATTAATAAATCACATGGGAGGTCATTAGTTAACTAAAACTATTTTTTTTAAGTTCCTTGAAAGAAAATAATCGTTATCTGAAAGAAAAGAAAATATGAAAAAATTTAAATTAATTTTATTAACGGAATAAGTTTTTATTTTTGAATTTTCCAACTACATGGAATTATATAATTATTTTTTTTTAATTACACACACACAAACATACATACATACATACATATATATATATATATATATATATATATATATATTATATAATATATATATATATATATATATATATATAATATATATATATATATATATATATATATATATATTAGGGGTGTAACGATTCGTTTTAACAACGATTTGATTCGTATCACGATTCGTGGTTGCCGATACGATTCAAGGACGATATTGGTTAATTTAGAACGATACGATCCGAAACGATTCAGTGACTTGAAATCGATTCAGTAACTTTTTAGCCAAAAATTCAACCAGTGTGACTGAAATAAATACCTGGAATTATTTATTTATTATTAGGTTATTAATATTATTAACCTGGTTAATTTAGAATTTCCAGAGCCATATATTCTTCTAAAACATCTATATTAATATTAATGGTTTTTAAGTTTGAACGTGCAATACAGATACAGATTTAATTACTGTGACTTAAAAAAAATCAAATAAAAAAAAAACTACTTTTCCTAAAGTAGAACATTCTTCTTTTCAATGAATGATATAGGCTATGCATTCTTTATAACTAGGCTACTTGCATACATCATTCTTTATTCTTTCAAGTAGATATATGTATTTGTATGAATTAAATATAATTAATCCTTATTAAAGCTATTAACAAACAGTGAATGCCTTTTCTTTTGTTGCTTGAATATTAAGGACACAGACCGCATTAGGTTTATTGCCACTGTCACTTTAAGACATCAGATCATGTCCAATGACATGCGGATACAATTGCACTGATGCACATCTGATACACAACTGTTTAAGACATAACCGACATAGTCTACATGAATACTCTCCAAAACGGACATTTAGACATAATGTTGTATGTGTCCATTCAGACACGAAAGAGAGCTCAGTCCAGTACTAGTATACTGTATAGGTGTGTGTGTGTGTGTGACTGAGACTGAATCGAGTAACGTTTAACGCCTTTATCATTAAAAGTTCTAAGAAAAAACATCCATATAAAGTCTGACGTGCTTAAATTCAATGTGTTATTTCCTAGTATCGATACAATCGATTGATTACCTTTTAAAACAATTTTAGATCGATATATGCCATCCGGAAGGCCAACTAGCGAGCACAGATCGATGTAGTTGGATCATATGAATATAAATCGATGCATCGATGAATCGTTACACCCCTAATATATATATATATATAATATATATATATGTATATATATATATATATATATATATATATATATATATATATATATATATATAATTATTTTAAAATACATTTTTGCTGGAAATTTCTTTAATCCAAAAATGTAAATTCTCACCATGACTTCATATGTAAATCACAGTTGAGTTTAACAGCAAATTTGAAAAATAGCGGGTTTTAGTTTGAACCCATTTTTAGCTTTTGCCAGATATTGAGAGCTGTCCATTTTTCCCCCCAGTGCCAGATGTCAAACTGCCTGCAGACATTTTGTTCTGTATCCTCTCCTGCCAGCACCTGAGCAGTGGACACTCTGAATCCCTGGAGTCCAGAGGAGTCCCTGACTATGACTAATTAAATGAGTTATGTGCCCGTGTGCCAGAGTGTCTCAGACAGCCAGCGCTGGCCACGCGCTTTAGAGGGGGAATCAGCCTCCCGTGCCCACAGGGTGTGCGCGCGGGCCATCGATCCTGCTACGCCATTAGATACAAAGATGTCAGGGTAGATTACTCTCATAGTGCTGCCGTTTGCAGGTCAAGTGTTTTGCTGGTCAACAATAATCAGAGAGACAGCAGGCGGCTAGATGATTGGGCTCTGTCTGGCTGATATATAACAGTGGCGCTGAAGCTTAGGTGATGGAACAGAAGAGTGAATTAGAATGGAGAGGCAGCCCAACCCCAGGCAGGTTAATGACATACGTGGTGCCAAAGAGCTAAATGATTTTGTGCTGAAAACGGGATTATGTCTCAGACATAAGACAGAACGGATACGATGCAGGGCACAGCGCTCAAATGTAACTCACCAGCAAACGGGCTCTCTCTCTCTCGCTGTCTCTTGCTCTATCTCTCTCTCGAAGCGGGAATCAGTCACTTATATTTTACTTTCCCCTCTGCAGGTCACAGGCTCCTTCATCACCCTGTCCAAATAATGCAACAATAACACAGCTCATTCATCTTCCAAACTGGGGAGAGTCACAACTCGCAGTTCGATTGGATTTCTGCTTCCATCTCCTTCGTTTGCACATTTTTAAATGGCTAAATGTAACTTTCTTTAATATTTATATCTAAGTGTTTTCTAAAAAGTGTTTGTCTCATATACAACCACTGCTCTAGTGAGTAGGGCTTTAAAACAACAAACCAGAAATGTGTTGATTTTAAAGATACATTCACGAACAGTACAAAATTCCTTTAGACACTGCAATGAAAATGTCAAAATTTTAAAATATATTCCTCCACGAGAGTAAAAAATGCAATACTTGCAATTAATTTGCTGTGTATCCAAAAAAGGATTGCAAGCTGAGATACTAGCAATCTTCTTTTATTATTCAAGAGGAAAAAAATAAAGTGCTCGGTGCAGTTAAAACACACACAAATGTTTCAGTCAAGCAGGACTTTATTCTTTATTCTCTCTCTCTCTCTCTCTCTCTCTCTCTCTTCTCTCTCTCTCTCTCTCTCTCTCTCTCTCTCTCTCTCTCTCTCTCATACACACACACACACACACACACACATTTTGAATTTTATGGTTTTATGTATCAGGACATAATAAAGGATCATCTGGTCTTTGGCAGGTCTTAAAATTAGGTAAATACAACCTCAGATGTACAACAACAAATTAACAACAATCATAAAGCAATAATGGAGAAGCCATGTGTGGCAAACTACGTACAACTTCCGATTCAATTGCTCGAATCACCTTTAGCAGCAATAACTTGAAGTAATCATTTTCTGTCTGACTTTATTACTCTCTGGCATCGTTCTGGAGGAATTTTGACCCACTCTCCGTTGCTTCATTTCTTTGAGCTTTATGGGCATTTGTTTATGAACAGCTCTCTTAAGATCCCACCACAGAAATTCAATCAGGTTGAGGTCTGGACTTTGACTGGGCCATTGCAACATCTTGATTATTTTCTTTTTCAGCCATTCTGTTATAAATGTGATGGTGTTCTTGGGATCATTGTCCTGTTGCATGACCCAACTTCGGCCAAGCTTTAGCTGTCAAACAGACAGCCTCAATTTGACTCTAGAATAATTTGGTATACAGAGGAGTTCATAGTCAACTCAAAAACTGCAAGAAGCCCTATCCTGTGGCTGCAAAACAAGCCCAAATCACCACGGTGCTTGACCGTTGGTATGAGGTAATTGTGCTGTGTTTGGCTTTTGCCAAACATGGCCCTGTGCATTATGGCTCAAACCTCTCCACGTTGGTCTCATCTGTCCAAAGGGCATTGTCAAAACTTGCCATACTTGTTTAGTCTTTTTCTAATTGTACGGTCATGAACCTTAACATGTTAAAGGGATAGTTCACCCCAAAATGAAAATTATGTCAGTAATTACTCATACTCATGTTGTTCCCAAACTCCATCTTCGGCCTTGTTTTGGGCCATCGTAAGGATTCTTCACCGTAGTTATAATTGCGTAGTTGCTTTCTGATTGAACGTCACACAAACATCAACACACATCACATTGACCAGCGTTCGGCAATAGTGAGCCTACGTGTGACGTAGAACACAGAAGCAGTACGCTAATTCTACTACGTGAATATCTCAAGGCAACAGAGAAGGAAATGAATACTTGAATAGAAGTATACTTGAATAAAAGGCCTGTAGAGTCTGAGGTAGCTCTTGAGTTTTTTTGCAGTTTTTCTGCGCAGTACACTGTCTTGGGGTGAATTTGTTGAAACGTACACTCCTTGGAAGATTGGAAATTGGCAAATGTTTTCGACTTGTGAATAATTTCCTCACCGTAAAATGACGGACTTCAAATTGTTTGGAAACGGCCGTATAACCCTTCCCAGATTGACGGCAGCAACAATTGCTTCTCTTTTCTCCTTGGCATTATGTTAACACACACCTAAATGATCCATATCAGTGAACTGCCTAAACTTCTGCTTTTATAGAGGTGGTCACGCTTGCTGATGATCAGTTAATCGAAGGCATTTGATTAGTAGTGCCTGACTGCCACTTACCCTCCTAATTCCTGGAAGCAGTAAGGGTGAACTTAGTTTCTCAACCACGGCTTCTCCATTTTGTCCTAGTTTTTGTTAGACAAATGATGACACAGTGTAATATGTCATGTGTTATTGTTCAACTAAAGTTGTATTTAACTAATTGTAAAACCTGCCAAGGACCAGATGATTTTTTTATTATGGCCCTGACACATAAAACCATTAAATTCAATAGGGTGTCCTTTCTTTTTCACATGACTTTATATATATATAGAAATCTTAAGTGATTTATTTTTACAATAAAAAAGAAAAATGGTTTATTGTTTATTTGTGCTTGAGTTTGGCACAAAAAAAAAAAAACTAGGTTTAATCCCATAACCTTTCCCATTTTGCATGTCTCTTTTAACATGGACGGTACAGCGCTGGACTGTTGTCTGGTAATTCCAGGATGACAACAATCTCATATCACCTGATTTAATGTCTGAGGGCGAAAGCTGGGGAGGAGGATGAAAAAGTGATAAAGCATGTGAAACAGCAGGAATGAGAGTGCAGGTTGTGGACTGAGCTGAACGTGGGTGGCTATAAGTTCTCATGCTCTGACAACCTCTGGGACAAGCTTTTTATTTGGTGGCAGAAGCTGGGGGATGAAGAAGCGAGGACGCGTGCATGTGAGTGACGACGCAGATGGGAAAGCAGTGAAGGACATGTCAGGTGGCATGTAGAAACATGGAGCCCGGCTTAAAAAGCCTGAAAACACGAGTCATTGTTTTTATCAATGCCATTTAAAGTCCACCCACATAGCTGAGTCTCACTACTCTATCTAGTCTTGGTAAAGTTATCATATTTGGCAAAGAACGCCCACATGGCCGTTTAGTGGCGTTACATTAATTTTGTTGGATTCACGTGACAAAATTTACAAACCGTTTTCAAAGCGCATTCCTAGTACAACGAGAAGAAAAAAGACCAAAGATCTTATATCAGAGAGGGAACGTTTCACAAACGAACGCCTCAAAGCTGCATTAGATCATGGTGGACTGTAACAGTATACCATTGATGTTTACATCGCAGATATGGTGCATATGTCAGTTAGTATGCTAATCTATGACAAGGTCTCGCTTATTCAAACATCTCAGCATGAGATCGTGAGTTTATATCGAACAGGCGATTAATAGCACCTCGCTCATGCCAGGCAGATCCTTCTGCTTGGCCTTCCTCCAGAGCGTGGGGGATTCAAACAAGCAGCATCTAAAGGACAGAATTCTGTTTCTGGCACAAGGCTACAGCTTCCCACTGCCTACTGGAAGTATCCGTCTCAGTAATAATTCTTTAATTTGGCATTTGACAGAAATGCCTCAAATATTTTTTTAAGGAGGTTCATGAATTTAATGATGCAACTATGAAGAAAGACCTTGGTGGGTATTTAGACTTGTAAAACTGTAGGCCTATTTACAGAGCGGATGGATTTAAAGTTACTTCCTGCAAGGTGTCGGTGTTGTGGACCTGTGCTAATTCTGTCCTACGGCATGCAGTTGTCGGCTTAAAGGAATTCTGTTGCCAATTACGAAATTTTCTGTCATCATTTACTCACCCTCATGTTGTTCCAAACCTGTATGCTGATATCTTTCCCACACTGTAAAACATATTTTAGCAATTTAGTTATTTCAACTTATTTTTTTAACTAGATTGTCCAGACAACAAGAAATTTTAAGTTTTCTTGTCCTCAACTTATCGAAATAAGTTAGTTAAACTAAAAAAAAACCCATGCAAAAAGATAACTCAAAATAATGAGTTAACTTTTTTTACAGTGCAGATTTTTATATGCTGCTTTTTCCATACAACGATAATAACCGGAGTTATTAAAAAAGTTATACAAGTACACACACACTCCTTATGCAAGGGTGAGTGGTAAGTAAATAATGATGAAATTTCTTTTTAAATATATTTAGGTGAACGATTTGTTGAAGCAAGGATTTATACACCTAAGAGTACTGCCATGATTTTACGTGGGCATTTTGTAAATAAATAAATATGGTGAGAAAAGAAAAGAAGTTGAAAATGGATGAAAGAAAACAGCGTAAGCTGGCAGAGAAGCCCAGCAGGGAGTTGTTTTGATCTCATCTGGTCTAGAAAGATTTCATGTCAGGTCACATAGTAATTAGAACGATTTTTTAACATGTTGCATTGGCAATTTTGTGAGAGCCGATATTTTTATCAGCCCCACTCATTAAGCTAAATGCGTTGTCTGAGATTGCAAGGGAGAAAAAAAAGCTGTTTCATTGAAAAATGAGGGAAAAATTACAGAGGATAATATTTCTGTGGCTGGGTATTACTGTGGCCATTATGGTGGAAAGTGCATTATTTAGAAAAGAGCAGTTGGCAGCAATGACAGAGAGAAAGAACAAATGAACCCTGTTTTTGAAGTCACACTGAGAGAGAGAGAGGAAAAAAATACAACAACAAAAAGCCATTCACAGTTTTGATTTGCTTTCCCTGACAGCTGCAATAGTGGGAATGCGAAACGACTGTGTCGGCTAACTTGTTTTATGTTCATAAAGTCCAGGCGGTTCTCCTGTTTCATTGTTTAAGAGGCACAGGACAGCAAAGGAGACTAGGCCTCTCCGAGTAAATAATGCTGTAATCGCAGGAAGGGTGCTCACTGATTTACAACTTATTGAATCTCAGAGAAAATCACTTTAACCAGTAGTGTTTTTTTCCCCAATGGCTTGGTTCTTGCTGTTTTTTCTGTGGGATAATAGCATAATTTTATGTTAGAGCAAAGGTTTTGATATTCCAATGTTATCACTGAGCTGCTTCTAAGCAGAGCGGAAGAGGAAGCCAGTCGAAGAGGCTGACTGTGAGCATTATCGCTAATGCATTAATGAGGGGTCATGTCAAATTGTCATAGCAGAATAGCTGGTGTGGGCCTCAATACTCCTCACAGCTGTGTATTATATCATTAGGTCAAACGAAAGGTGTCCCAGCATTATGGCCCTCTTTGAAATGGCTCTGAAATCTCATCCAAGTCTTAGTTCAGAATCATAAATGGCACATCATTGCTGTCGAACACCATTGGTTCGACAGCAGCCAGTTCAAATGTGAAATGCAAGATGACATTTGAGAAATAATGCGAAATTTCAGTCTGTTCCTCACAAAACTATCATATGGGTTTCATAAGACTTGGATTAGTCATATCCACTACTTTTATGGGACATATGGTGGTTGTCACTATGAACTGTTGTTGAAACAGATAAAACGTCTTCTTTTAAAAACATACATCTTCAAACCCCTGCGTTGGTCCAGCTGACTTTGACCTCAAGAAAAGGTTAGATATGAACGGCACCTAAGGAATTAGTCCCACTGGGGTCTGTAGACCCTAAAATCAGCCTAATTATTTGTTCCTTAATTGGATAGTTCACTCTTTTTTTTCAATTTAGTCATAATTTAATCAACTTATTCAACTGTCATTCAAAACCTGTAAGATTTTCTTCTGTGGAAACACAAAAGATTAGCCTAGAAATCTAGACGCACCCTAGCGGCAGCGAAAATTATTTTGCACCCAGTGTGGTCTTGCAACTCTCCATAGACTTTTGAGCTGGAAAAAACAAAAACTGGTCAGGCCAATCACATCGTGTATAGAGTCGGCGGGTGGGCTTAACACAATGACGGCACAGTTCATGACGTTCCGCGTGATTTCCATAGGTGATTTCCCTGCTACTTGAAAATAATGAAGATGCAGCGGTCTTTCGAATCGGCTTTGGCCGCGACTCTGGAGGACTTGGAGTTAAGAGAACGTCACTTAAGTCATTCTTAAAAAGAAAGTTGTGTTCGGAGTTTTGCCGACCTGATACGGCAAAAGTTTAATATATCAATTAGCTCCGCTGGTGGAAAAACACATGGGACTCACTCATCCACAACCGTTTGTTGCTCTGGTTGGTTGTAGCGTTATCCTATTGCGTGCAGAGGGATTTTGAAAGTTAACCGTTTATCCCGCCCCTCGGATTGAGGCATGTCAATGGAGAGTTCCCAGACCTAACATCTTGATGTAGGTCTGGCATGCCAAGCTAACAAAAGATGACATTTTGAATAATGTTTTGACTGCTTTTGACCTGATGAAGACTAAATGGGGTCCAAAACAGACAGGTTCGGAACCACATGTGGGTAAGTAATTGACAATTTTCACATTTGGGTGAACTACCCCTTTAAAAAACATCAGACAACTCATTCAGGCAACCCTCAAACTATTACATTTTAAATGTATACAGTTTTGCATATCCCTACAGTATGAACAGTCATATAGGAGAACAGCTGAATGAAGATTCTTCAAAAATTCTCCTTTTGTGTTCCACGGAAGAGCATACAGACTAAGGCCCTGTCCACACGGACACAGGTATTTTTATAACCGTGACTTTTTTTACACGGTTCGGCCATTCGTCCACATGGAAATGCACTGAAACCGAACATTTTTGAAAACCCCTGCCAGGGTGAGGATTTTCAGAAATGCCGGTTACAGTGTTGTCGTGTAGACAGTGAAACTGGGGTTTTTGCCTTGCGACGTCAGAGTGTGCGCCGTTATCCGCTGTGTTTGATGTCAGATTTGCGCCTACCGGAACCGGTAATAACTTTTTGTTAGGCTTCTGATTGGCCAACGTGGCTTTACGGTTAGGGATATATCGCCGCCTGCTGGCGTGGCATCCTCTTGACCGTGCTTTATAGCGTGTTTTTGCGCTTTCATGTAGATGGAGACCGAGCATGTGTGGACGGGATTTTTTTTTAAAACGGCATGAAGATTAGTACATAATGACAGAATTTTCACTTTCAGGTGAAAATGTATTTTAGTACAGGCAGGAAGCAGAGATGCCATGCATACCATGAAGAGGAGTCTCGACTAAGCAGAGGCAGAATTGAAATGGGTGTTTGTTGGGTTTCCCACACTGGTGATTACTCATGGAGAAGCTCTTGTCAGAGGTAATGATCCTCACCCCGGTGGCTGCGGTGGGAGTAGAGCAGCATGGGGCTCAGAGGCAGGAAAGCAGAGGCCAGTGGGAGTAAAACCCAGAGGGCCATGTGCGAATCAGCTTGGCTATTGTAGCACCCTCCATCTAATTCATCCTTCCTCTGTGGGAGAGAGACCTGTCAGGCATGCAGGGTTGATGTTGCATTCTCCTTCTGTTAGCACCTCCTACTCGGCTTGCCTATGGAGCAGCGGCGATGCGCAGAGATGGAGATTTCGGAATTTATACAGAGGAGCGTTTTTAACGTTTGTGTGTGGATACAGAACGGTGGACAAGGTGGAGAGTGGGCAGCCTGGCAGGGAGTCTTGTAAAAAAAACGGTAGGTAGCAAAGGAAACATGGATGAGAGAGAGAGGAATCGAGCATGTGATAGTGGCAGCAAAGTGGGTCAGGTTGGCTTAGTTTGATTACTGCAGTGGGTGGCTGGAGGCAGCCCTACAAAAGCAACTGTACCGAGCACGTCGCTTCCCAGGATTCTCATACACCCTACCCCCCTCCCCCCCTGCTGAGGTGTAGCTAAAGAATCCGGTTATGTGGAGTGCTTCAAAGCCGGGCACACTGACGCACCCTCGCCAGCTACAGAGCCTGACTGAGAAAGAGCGATTATGTCACCTTTAAACAGTCATTCACACACAGATTCACCTGTGAACTTTGAACCCTGCTGCTGATTTATAACACAAGCATTGATATTTCCTGCTGATACCAACAAGCTGATAATTATTCTCAAGCAATATTAACATTATATACTACTTTGTCTGAGTAAATAAAATAAAAACACTTAAAACTAAATTAAATTGTTTTAAATTCTACAAGTGAATTTAGGCATGACAACATTAAAATGCAAAGTATGAAAAATGGATATTCATTTTGAGGTTTGCTTAAGATTACATCCAACAGTGTCAATAAATTATTAGTGATTATAAAGATTTACTAAGTGAATGTGAGATGACAGGGGAAAAACTATGTAAATATAAATGGAAATGAGCACGCACAATTAAATATCCAATATTGGCCAATGGAATGCTACAAGTGAATTTAGGCATCACAACATTATAATGTACAGTATGAAAAATGGACATTCATTTTGACATTTGCTAAAGATTACATCTTTCAGTTTTATTAAATGATTGATGCTTTTAAAGATTGATTTTAAGTGAGAGTTGGATGACAACAAAAGTAATCTAAATGTAAAAATAATGGAAATCAGCAAGTCCAATTAAATATAAACATTTGCTAATATACAGCTAATCAAATAAATATCTAAAAATCATAGAAAAGGCTAATATTTTATATAATTGTGTAAATAATAAAAAAACCTTATATATAAAACTTAAACATATAATATGCTATGCTATGATATAGAACCAATATTCGTGCATCCCTAAACACAAGTAAAATTAATCTATCAGTTACCAGGTGTTTTATAAAAACCCAAAATACACATGGAAGCGTTATTTGCCAAGCCATACGCCTTGCCATAGACAAAGAAAAATGACTGAGCCAAAGCGGGAATATTAGCGGGGGAACCACAGTGTAATCTGATTGCTGTGCTGCTGAAAGGAAGCACATTGTGAAATGCTACTGACAACAGCAGAGTCTAAACACAGTAAAGACTATTGCCTTCAATTCAGTAGAAATGCTTCTCACACTTTAAATCTTTTATTTCTGGACTGGAAGAGCCTATTAATCTGAATGAACCCAGGCAAATGGTAAAAACCTCAAACCAAACGAGATGGTGAAGGTATGAAAGCCTCACTCTGCTTAGTAAACATCTGAGATTGCTTCATATGATGCTCTCCATCACATTAACCCACCAAAAAGCTAGTTTTGTGGAAAATCTTCTAGGAACTGCCAGGAATCCATCCACTGCTCCGTTCCACAACTAGTCGAAGGGTAAAGAATTACACTGGCTTTGCTAAAAAAGGTTGGCTGGATTTAGGCAATGTTGGGAAAGGGGTCACTGCTACAGAGGCTGGAGGTTCTCGGCTTCTCACTGAATGATTGGAACGATTAGTACTGTAGGCGAGGTGGGTCGGTTGCCTTTTGAGGAATGACCATCTAACGCACCTATTGATGTGTCACAATGATTGAGTACGAGAGTAGGAGGCCCGTAATGGCTTCATCAGACTGCCCTGGTGCATGCCACAATCTCATTCCCCTGCAAACAGCTCTGGCTTCCCAATCACTCCGTAAAAACGGCCAAATTAAACAAAGTTGTCGGTCAACTTAACTTAGCTTTTTATTCTCTCCCTCCCCTCTCTTCCATTATCCTCCTTCCCGTCTGTTGCTCTCTTGTTCCAACCCTTTTATACTTTTCCTTCAAGGCCACCCCACTCAGTCGACTCTTTCATGTCTTAACAAGCCAATTAAGGAGCTTGATTTAGTTCATGCTCTCCCTCCCCCTTCTCCTTCCCCCTCTTTCTTTTCCAGCACTTGGCCCATTTTCAGCTCAGCTCCACAAATTCAACATGGAAGCACCTACCTAGACTTTTTTTTAATTTCATCAAGCCAGCCCACTGTCATCCTGCTGAGTGCAAACAGCCATGTGATTGTTGGAATCAACCTCATCCAATTGCATTGCCAGTTGAAACTCAGGTAAAAAGAATTACGCCCATTGGTATTCAATGCTTGGATCTGCACTGCAATTGAACAGCGCAAAAGCAGAATAACAAGCTGGAGCCAGAACTCCAACTCTAAATGAATAGCAATGGGGAACAGCTTACCGGTAGGCTACTAGCAGACATGTCAAAATGAGAATCGGGACTCTTCTGCTTGTAGTACAATGTTTCTACATCAGAAATTTTTACGTATGATTTGTCCAGTAATATTACTTTGCAAAATAAAAATGTGTGATTAAACAGTTTTTTTTGTAACAAAGTTTCACTAGTCGAATTTTGGGGGAAAATAATTAAAGCTATGGATAAAAGTCGGAAAAGTCGGATTCATTATCAGTTCTTTTGGGAAGTTCATAAAAAAGATTCACATACTCACTGAAATAAGTGAAATGTATGTATTGAAATAAAAATTATTTAACCCACTTGACCTTTTTACTGCTGAGAATTTTTTTTTTTTAAATGAAAACAATTCAAAGCGGGTATGTACGCGAGGTCACCGTTGGCTGGAGTCACTGTGCTCACGCCCACTGAGTAGAAAAAGGGTTTTCAGCATGAATGCCGCAAAAAACACACATAAAACAGGAAAGAGCTTTGACTGTAATTGTGTAGATTTGACAAGAAATCTGTGGTACATTTTAGCAGACTGTTGAAAGCTACAGAAAAGCGAAGCAAATGGATTGCTGCAACTCAAAGAAACAACTGGAATCCAGTCAGCGACACTCCATAAAACATTCTTACAGAACTCCACCGGTCTATCTAAATACAGTTTAGCATATTCAAGTTGGCCTTTTACGTTCTTCTTGGTCAAGAGTAGCATTCGGCAAGATGTCTGAGGTTGTCAACTGTCCCGAATTAGCCGGGACGTCCCGTATTTTGGGCCTAATTGATTTGTCCTGTACGGGACCTCCCTTGTCCCAATTAAATAGACTGCTACGCTGATCTAACCACTGACTGATACAACAGCAACACAACACTTTAGAATGATCACGAGATCATGTTCATGAGTCCAATATCCAGCCCCGCCAACACAGTCTCATCCCAAGGCGTCATCTACTGACGCTTCTGACCATGCGTCAACATGCCGACGCACATTGTACCCCTTAAGCGTCAATATGAGACGCTCATCCTCGGGCGTCATCAAATGACGCGCACCCTTTAGCGTCAGTTAGATGACACTTCCATTATGGGTAGGTTTAGGTCTGGGGTAGGGTTAGGATTAGACCATTAGGAGGCGCGTCTCATATTGACGCTTAAGGGGTACCATGTGCGTCGGCATGTTGACGCATGGCCAAACATGGTAAAAAAGCGTCAGTTAGATGACGCCTTGGGTGTGAGACTGGGCTGGCCACGCAAGAAAACATGAAATCTTCCTGAGGGAATAATATGCTGATGTGATTTGCTGCCCAAGAAACATTTCTGATTATTATTAATGTTAAAAAAAGAAGTCGGTATTCTTTGATGAATAGAAGGTTTAAAGAAGATTTATCCAAAATTAAAAAAAAAAAAAAAACGTTTGTAACATAAATGTCTTTACTGACACTTTTGATTACTTTAATGCGTCCTTGCTCAATAAAAGTAGGCTATTACTGTGTGATACAGTAGAAATATTTTGAGTGTCCCTTATTTTCTTCTAAAGAACCACAAAATTTTTCTTTTCTGAAGTTGGCAACCCTAAAGATGTCCCAACATGAAGGCCATGCTTTTCTAGTGTTCTTCTTATAATCTGCATTAAAATGTTTTTTTCCTATTTTCATCACGTCATAATGCAAGTCTTTGGCAGTAAATTGAGGGTTTTTCTCAGTTGCTCTGATTAAACATTTTATTCCGCTTAATGCTATTGTGCTTTTTCTTCAACACCCTCAAAACGTTTTCTGGTACAAAATTTTAAACGTATGAATAAGTCTGCCAGCTGTGTCTCTGGGAACTTTTAGTGTTTTGGAAATCTTCTTGTAGCCATAGACTTTCTAGTGTCCCAATCTGTTCTGTATAGCTTTTGTGAGAGCTCAGACTTGGTCATATTTGCTACTCAACTTTAGTACATGCATGGGCTAAATGTATGTGTAACAGCACAAGCTAATTCAGTTTAGTTATAGATATTCCAAAGGTTTAATTGTGTTTTATCACAATATTGTACCATACCTTACAAATTAGTGTCTTAAAAAAGGCAGCATTGAATAGGGGTTGACATAGCTGCATTATGAAAAAAAAATCGTATTACTGAAAAATAAGTTACATTATATATTAAATCATTATAGTCTCCGAGGGGTTGAATAATAGCTGGTGTGTGTGTGTGTGTGTGTGTGTGTGTGTGTGTGTGTGTGTGTGTGTGTGTGTGTGTGTGTGTGTGTGTGTGTGTGTGTGTGTGTGTGTGTGTGTGTGTGTGTGTGTGTGGTGTGTGTGTGTGTGTGTGTGTGTTCACACTAATAAAATACAACTAACCATATAATGTAATATTAAGGTACAAACTCCAGTCATTGCATAATTCATTCAATCTCATGACGTACTTCCTGGATACTTAGTGACACAAAATTCCTGCTGAAAACAGTTGGTTTTGTTCAAATATTAATCCTGACTAACACATACACACACCTCAAAACTCTAAGAAATGAATTCACTAATCAGTTGCACAACAGTTGTGCACAATTATTCAGCAGGAAAACCTGCATCTTCACTGAGACGCTGCAATTCAGTTTATCATAGCACAATGTTGCATTATTATATTGTGCCTTATTAACAAAACTCAACTCTATCTGCAATGGTACAATAACCATTGTGATATACTGTAAATGCAAATATGCAAAAATGTGCATGACTATTTTTGAAAGAAGTCTCTTATGCTCACCAAGGCTCCATTTATTTGTTCAAAAATACAGACAAAACAGTCATATTTTATCGTAAAATAACTTTTGTTTTTTAACATTTTAAAATGTAATTTATTCCTTTGAAGTTGAATATTGAAGTTGAGATTTGAATGTTGAAAACGCTGCTTAATGTTTGCCTAATCTTTTTTTCAGGATTATTTGATAAACAGAACGTTAGAACAACATTTACTACGTATATGAAATAGAACTCATTATCAGTATATCCAGGCTTGTGTGTATAAACACTTATGGCAGGCTCAAATCATGCTTTAGTTCATCTCTTAAAAAAATGATTTTTTACATTACTGTGCATCATAGCCTATCAAACACTAGACCTTTACCCCAGTCTCTTTTTCCCCCAGCTGTTGTAGCCTTTCAGTTTAGCTCTGCATGAACACGGTAATTTATGGCTGAGCTGGTGCCAATTTGAAACAATCTATAATGATTTATGTTTTTTCAAAGCATAAATTCATAATAAGGACTTCCATTAGCAGGTTTCAAGTCTATGTATGGTCTCTGCTCTTTGTCATTTGTAGCAGCTCGATTTAACATTGCATAGTACTCACTGCCCATAATGAGCAATCAAAGATATACATATGGTCTGAATAATTCATATCAATATTTATTAGTCCCCTGCCAGAAAGTACAATTAACCAACTCATGATTTAGCATCAGTTCGAGTTCCGTGAACCAAGCTAAAACTGTAATGAAGAGGGTTACAAGGTTGATCTTCCTATCAGCACTTTTTTTTCCAGTGTTTGATTGGGAGGGAAAGGTATCGCAATCGCTATTGGTTCATTAATTTAACACAATTCAATTTACTTTAAAGTCAGTGAGAACTTCGCTATTTCCATCTGTCCGAAAACTATAAAAATATCAGCTGCCAAGAAAAGAAAAGAGAGAGAGGGGAGAACAAGAAGGGAATAATTGCTTCAACTTTCAACTCATTATCTCAGTATACACAATTAGAGAATGAAGCCGTAACTTAATTAATCTTCCTTTAAAGTGCAAGCCTTCCAGAATATGAGCAAGAGTTTTTCATGACAGATTTCTCTCCAATTACATGATATTATCCGAATTTGAGGTAAATGCACAGCCCTAGTGTTCTGGTCAGAGCTTTTCTATCTCCAATTAAAAGTACGTCTTACTGCCCTGTGCAGTGATACATGACGCTAACCTTTTCCTAGCTCCAAGCTAATTAAGGACAATTTTCCCTTCTACATTAACTAGCGCACACTCTGCACTTCACACCAATTCAACTGGATTCTCCGTTTTTATCTTCCGCCGTATTTAGCTCCAGGGTGTCCTTTTCCAGCTTCTACCTGGATCCTGAATGCATTCTGTCACCCGGCAGCCCGAGGGTGAAGTTCTTTTTGGATGAGTCTGCAATTAGGTTACCTTGACCAACTTAATTTCCGCAGAGGCCTAGAAGTCATGATCCATCTTGATGACTTTATTTATTTATTTTGTAACATTGCAATTTCAATTATCTAAATGGTGAATCTGGACGGCAAGATCAAGGCCTTCTGGGTAAAACATAACCTACAGAAGGAAAAGTCACTCCCATTAACAGCAGAATGTTGGCTGCTAATGTAAAATTGCACAAATTAAGCACAAATATGCACTCTAAAGGGTTGCATGGTGCTCAAAACTGTATGAATTAGGTGTAAAAGCAATGCATTGATTGGTACTTGCATATGAGATATTTATGAAAAATGTAAATGTGTTAAGTGTTAAATGTGTAATATAGTTATCATATTTAGCCAAATACTCCTCTCTATAGCAATTATTTTAAGTCCAGCTAACATGCGTGCTATGGGTCATTAAAAGGCATCCTGAGGTAAATGTAACGTTACGTGACACATGTTGTTCTCCAGCTGTTTTATGGACATCTTTCCGCGGTTGAAAAACACTGATGGATTGATTTTATTAGCTACATTTGGTTAAGTTAGTAGTGAAGAGTAACAGATGATCGGTTCATGCGCCGCTTGAACTGAGATCTGTCAGCGATCTTTCACGTCACATTTACAAGCGCCAAAACGGTGTTTATTGTTGGAATTTCGTAATAAAATTAACAGAATCTGAGTTCAGAGTTCATCTGAGTTCAATCTGAGAATCTGAATTATCAACAGTAACCTGCTCTGTCTTGTATGTCGGTGTCAGTGTCCTCTTTGCTTCGCGATGTTTCTCTGCGTGAGGAAATGGATGTGTGTGTGTGAGAGCGTGTAAAAAGTGTCAATTGCGTGTCTCTCAGTGAACTCGTGAGAGTTGGCGGCCCTGCAGATTCAGTTTGTAAATGTTTTCGGCGGGTGTGCTTCTGCTGCCGCGGTCTTGTTCATTTGCCATGTTGTTTGTGTATCTCTATCATGGCAAGCGCTGAGCGCGGTCGGAACTACGGGAGCCCATATGGGCGTGTCGGCGGTTGTTAAAGAGACAACCGATTTTCATTCAAAAAAATCGGCGTAAACTCGCGTAAACTACACATTCGAGTTAATCGATAAAATCGATTTATCGCCCAGCCCTAAGTCAAGGTAAATGTATTTTGTGCTTCTTTGGGATGGCACCACAAGGCGCCGTTCACAAGCTTCTGGAGGGCACATAGGTCTGAAGTAGTGAGTTTAGGTATAGGGCGTGCAGAGCCAGTGGTTGTTTTGTAGGCAAACATAAGTGATTTGAATTTGATGCGAGCGGCAATTGGCAACCAGTGCAATTTTATGAAGGGAGGTGTGACGTGCGCTCTCTTCGGCTCATTAAAGAACACTCTAGCTGCAGTATTCTGGATCAATTGCAGAGGTTTGACAGTGCATGCTGGAAGCCCTGCCAAGAGAGCATTACAATACTCCAGTCTGGATAGAACAAGAGCTTGGACGAGGAGTTGTGCAGCATGCTATAGTCCATTTATGTATTTGTATAATTAGCATAATATAAATATTTTCAATTATTGTTAATCTGGAAAAATCGGTGTCGTTTTTATGCAGCAATGTTTTTATTTCACAGTTGGCGACACTCCGTACTGCAGGGGAAAGATCACAGAGGTCTGTATCTCTGCTAATTAGTCCCTGTGCAACATACAGTATATGGAGAATAAAAAACAGATTGACAGAGAGAAATTTAGAGATCATGAAGGGTTGTGAGCCACTGGAGGGGGCACGACTATAATGAGATCCTCACATAGTGACAGGGCCACTGACTGGAAGAAACCATATGCAAATAGCCTCTTTTAGCAAAGTGCGCCCTGTGAAACGTAGCTTTACAACACGATTTTAGCTTGTGCTCAATCTGAAATGTACGATTCCCCCAGGTGCAAACAAACAACAAATAAACATCTGATGATCAAAACGAGAGAATCGCTCTTGCGGCGCAGGAGAAATATGCTTTGACAATGACTAATGTTGACAAAATAGCTTTTAGCAGAGGCAATATGGAAATAACACAGTGTAGCGGCAGCGAGTTGGAATGAGGTGATGGCCGGGCAAGCGGTCAAACCGTGAATCCAGTCACAGTCTAATGGTGAAATATGGCTGGGTCGACCACCCTTATATACTGTGGCCAATCTTCCATAACCCTACACTTTCTGAAACCTTTTGAAGGAGGCCTGTCGCTCTTTTCAAAGCCTGGCTAGCTGCTCCTCTCAAGCGGCAAATGTGAACGTCAAATCGGATTAGCACGAACACTCCACCTGAACGCAAACCGCAGCCCTGTCCACTCCCATCACCTCTGTTGTCTTCCCGTGTGACAGCTATTTCATTGTGTTGTTTGTATGATTGGGTGGGAATTGTTTTAACCTCGTGGCCAGAGTGCCACTCCTATAGTTGGGATCAACACTCTTGTCACAACTCTTCACATCAAAATTACTTGTGGGTTAAGGTTCGGTTCACCTATGATCTGAAAAGGCTGAGTTAAGTATACTTTTATAGTACACTGAAAAATCGAAGTAAAAAAAATGTATTTTTCAACATGTTACGAATAATCTATTTGATTTTTCTCAAATTGAGTTTGAACAAATCACATTTCTACAGTCAATTGAAACTATTTTTTTTTTTGCATGATATGTTTTTTTTTTACATGATTAAATCCCAAATCGTATTATTTTTGTCTTTTCTATCTTATATTTGTATTATTACTACAAGTACAAATAAGTACAAATAAACATTGTATATATTAAGCAATTTGTTCATCTTCAGAATGTGTGATTTTACTCTGTGAAATTTGGCAATGAATAACTGTTTGGAAAAAATCTAATGAAAACATTTTTGTTAATTGAAATTAGACTGAAATATAATAAAATATTAATATAATAAAAGGCTTAAACTTAAATGAATTCAAATAAAAAAATGTTTCCTTACTAAAATGACTTAATGTAAAATAAAGCTTAATAGAAATATAAAAAGAAAATTATAATTTAAATTATAATTAAAAATTATAATAAAAATTACAAAAGCACATTATGACTAAAACTTAAACTAAAATGAAAACAAACTCTGAAAATGTAAAAAATAAACAATTTCAACACCTTGTCAGTAAATCAATACAGTTAATTAATTGGCATATAATGTATTAAATTTGATCAAAATTATTTTTTTCTTAACAAGTTGATTATATTTTTACATTTGTTTTGCTCCAAAACTGTTTAATATGTAAGCGAAGAGTTGCCGCAGTCTCTCCGTACCGTTACCAGAGCCAAGTAAGACACAGTAAATCTTGTGTAAAAGGTCCATAAAAATTCAGAGATGAGATCTGAATTCAAATTTGAAATGTAATCACCCAGCGAGAACTACAGCAGAACACGAAGATCCAGAGTCTCCACAGGCACCCTCCAGGCACACGAAGAAAAGTGCTCACATTGTGATGGAGTCTCTGTGTTCCTGGCAGGAAATGCCTCCTATGATGCCCCTAACTTCTGCCATCAAACTTGGCGTAGAAGTGGAAAAGGGAAAAAATCCAGTGACCTAGCATTATTTATAACTGAGGTGGCATTCATATATCAATCAGATCTCCATCTCCCTATCAGAGCTGCTTTAGAATTGGCACCGGATCAAAAATGTAATGATAATGAGGCCATTTGTTTCCATCATAGGTCCAAATTATTAAATAAGGCAAACAGTCGTATAGTCATGGCATGAGGAACCATATCATTTATACAGGGCTTGACATTAACTTTTTTGCTCACCATCCACAGTGGTTACTGGTTTTCTGTCCCTCCATAGACAGCTGCAACTGCACTTTGATGATTCAAAAAGTTCATAAAGATATTGTAAAACGAATCCATATGAATTGAGCGGTTTAGTGCAAATTTACTGAAGAGACACGATCGTTTTATATGATGAAAATACTGAATATTTAACATTCATCAACTCACACATCAGTTGAGTTAAACAAAAGCTTGAGCATGTTCGCTTGACGCGCAAGAACCAATGAGGTTCATTCTCAGGTGTTACGCAGCACGTTTGAGTTTTAGCAAGAACCAATGAGGTTCATTCTCAGGTGTTACGCAGCACATTTGAGCTTTAGCAAGAACCAATGAGGTTCAGTCTCATGTGTTTCGCAGCACGTTTGAGCTTCAGCAAGAACCAATGAGGTTCATTCTCAGGTGTTACTCGCCACGTTTGAGCTTCAGCAAGAACCAATGAGGTTCATTCTCAGGTGTTACTCAGCGCGTTTGAGCTTCAGCAAGAACCAATGAGGTTCATTCTCAGGTGTTACACAGCACGTTTGAGCTTCAGCAAGAACCAATGAGGTTCATTCTCAGGTGTTACTCAGCGCGTTTGAGCTTCCGCAGTGAGGTTTGTTCTTGCGTGTCAAGCAGGTTCGGTTGAGCTTCTATTTATGTTCTCTGATCAATGTTTATATGTGAATACAAGCCTAAATTAAATATGTTCGTCATATAAAGTGATCAAGTCTGTTCAGAAAATTTGGACCGCTTAATACATATGGATTAATTTAAGAAACTCTTTATGAACTTTTTGAAGCATTACAATGGTAGTTGGGTAGTTATGGAGGGACAGAAATCTCTCAGGTTTCATCAAAAAGATCTTCATCTGTGTTCCAAAGATGAATGAAAATCTTTTAAATCTAATTAATGACATAATTTTCATTTTTGGGTGAACTATCCCTTTAAGAGATAGATAAAATAAACTGGCGAGAGTGTAAAAAGAGTATTTTAAGAGACTTCATTAGACTATAAAGTCCACAGGGTCAAAAGTGTCCATATAGTTAAAGAAACCTCCTCAGACATTATTAAAACCGAACAGTGGAGGTATCAGAGAGACATGCAGGGCAGAGAACTGAGTAAAGACAGCACAGAACAGTTTGTTAATTACTCGCAAGCATCTCAGATCTGAGAAATTACAGGGAGCAGCCAACGTGATTATTATCATCAAAACTCAAGGCAAGAAAACTTCTGCACAGCTGAATTCCCCTTCCAGAAAAGTAACCCACACATGCACTCATTCCACCTCGATCAGAGCAAGCAGTTCTCCTCGTTCCCCTTATACAGTGAAGATGGCTTATAAAGTCCTTGCTCTTTTCATCCTTTTTTAAATGACTTCTTGTAAGAGAGGAAGCTTGCTAAATAGTTTTACCTGATCGGCCGTGCTCAGCTTGATCAAGCTACTCGGATAATTCTGTTCAAAGTAGTTTAAAAGTTAGTCTTGTGCTGGAGGGGGAAAGACAAGAGATGAGATGTGTAAGTGGGCACAAAAGCGATTGTGGTCTGTAACAGAGTGTGCCTGATCTCCTCACATAACACGAGGTACTGTATTACGCTCATTATGCCTACAGAGGGACCGCCGAATCAAATCGAGTACGCCTATTGTGTAAACAGAGAGCTCTTTTTATATCTCTTCCGTCTCTACGATACCCTCATGTACTCCAGAATAGAAACCCTTAAAGAAAAGTCACCCTTAAGCCAAGTTCTATTAAAGAACTGGTTGTTCTGAGGTGGAGAGATGAGAAAGTCGCCCGCAGCAGTAAATCTGACGCTCTGCCTCATTCACCTACAGTTAGTTTTTGTTTCTGACAGTTATCGTCCATTAGTTTTCTGTCTGAAAGGTGTGCGTGCTGGATTCCTTTGGTCGCTGTCTCAGAGAAGGGCTTCATGTGATGCTTCGTTCTGATCACAGAGTTCTGGCTCTAATTAAATAACTGTAAATCATGATCCAGGCAGATTTTAAGACGAGTGTCGGAAAGATTACACCTCCATAATAAAGATTAATCATGCATAACGCCGAGCCTCAACTCAAGTCTGTGGACAGAGATGGAAAGGGAGTGAAAAACAGCCCAAGTCCTACATCAGCCCATCACAAGCCCTTGCACATAATCAATCTCCCACTAGATGTATCACATATGCATATAATAGAGTCTAATTCATAGATTTTTGATTTTCACAGTATTTGGGCGTTTTACACTGCAAGTGCACAGAATAAAGTGACTAAAAAACATAACTGATACGATCCAAATCAATATTCATTCCAACCTACTGTTTATTACATTTTTCTCTTCATGTGGAACACAAGAGAAGATATTTTGAAGAATGTTGGTATAGCTAAACAATTTCAGTTCCCATTGACTTCCATTTTATAGACAAACAATACTTTAAAAAAAATTGTGATGGACTATCCCTTTAAGGGCCACTCTTATGATATTTCTATGGCACGTTTGTGTAATTTATGAGCAATATATACGGCAAGACTGGATGGACAGGTTTGTTTAGATTTTTTTGTTCAATATTTAGATCCCAACACTTTTCAAAATATCTGGTTTTGTGTTCAGCAGAAGAAAGAAAGTGATACAGGTTTAGAACAACATGAAGGTGAGTAAATGTCAACAGAATTCCCTTTATCGAAAAAGGGAACTTCGAGATGCGTCGAACGACACGGTGGGAACGCCTCTTGCGTGATTGCGTCTGAAGCATCTATGCCAACTAGTCCAATGGAATGAGAGAATGAGCGTCACGGGCGGGTGACGTCATGAACCAGGAAAGGATAAGAGCACTTCCGCTGCTCGCCGGCATTTAGCTTCTGTTGCCTCAGCAAGCGATCTGTGTCAAACTGTCTCTGTCTATTTATTGTTGTCTGTTACAATATTGTCGGAAACGTTATGGCTAAACAAATGTACAAACAGTGTGTTCCTCCCTGCCCGCGTCTATTTAAACGGGTGGGGACACACACAGCTTTGTGGCATTTTGTTTGAGAGTAAGAGCATGCTGAGTGCTAACATTGTGAAAGTGAAACTACCAGATTAGCATGCTCTGCTCTCGCCTGTCACTCTGTATGATAGTGGCAGGCTCGCGATTCTCACGGGATGCAGGAAAAGACCCGCGTTTGCCGAGGCGGCGCGGAGAATGCATTCCTGGGGATCGCAATAGGATCTTTTGGAGGGGTGGGAGAACGGTCCGAGGGCCTTTTCTTCTTCCTTGCCCGGAAGATCCAGCTCTATCTCCCCGGTGTTGGAAGCACACTCTGCGGTTTCTTCCGCTCGGGGAGAGAGAGCCCTTTTTTCCTTCATTTCTTCCTCCGAGGAGGTTTGTGTTGAGAATATTGAAAGTGAAAGCAAGCACACACACTGTTGAATTAGATTCGCCATCTATTTTTCCAGTATATGATGAACTGGTGGAGGTTTTGTCCCGTGCTGTTAGTAAATTAAATATTTAATGGCCAGCTGAGAAAAAGGAACGCTCGTCCTAAGAAACTTGACGAGCGTTTTCTTATTTCTATCACATTATCTCCACCACGAGGCTTCCATTTTTTCCCTGATTTACACACTGAATATTTAAATTATGGAATAAACCGTATTTATCACTACTTTCAGCCCTCGTGTTAAATGTTTATTCAAGATTAGAGGGTTGAAAGATTACGGTTATGATATGATGCCCCAGGCTGAACAGAAATAAAAATAGGAAAATGCTATTTTTTCACCTGGTCCAGTATCATCATTTAAGTCTCTGCTTTGCTCATAAGCCTATACTAAAGAATCTCGCGTTTGCCGAGGCAGCGTGTAGGTTTAATGTTGTAATCAGAATCTAGCTCGGATCTCGCGTTTGCCGAGGCACCGCTTAGATTTCGAGTGTATTTTGCAAAAATAAGATTCTGTGGCTGGGATCTCGCGTTTGCCGAGGCAGCGCGTAGGTTTAAGCAGAACTACTTTGGTTTTATGGGTAAAGCTTATACGGCAGCAGGTCAGCTGGAGAATGTTTATAGAAATCTATATTATAATGCTCCAGGCTTATCAGGCCGATCTGCTGGGGTTCTGGATATAGCGAAATTTGAGCCTTCGGGTCTCTTCGGCGACGCATTCCATGCGGTCGTTGTTAGGTGATAAAAGATATATATATATAAAAAAATATATATATAATAAGGTTTCTCCCTCGCTGTGTCCAGCCCCCCTGGGGCTGCTGGGCGTGAGCAGCCCCAGCCGTCGAGTTCATCATATTATGTGCACAGAAAGAGAGTGCTGCGTCTCGTGTTCCTCCATGTAGATACTGGAGACAGACGCAACCCTCTCAACCGAAGTCTCCTAAGCCTAAGCCGGATCTGAGGACCGTTCTTCAGGCGAAGAAAGCTTCGGTTCAAAAAAAAAAAAAAAAAAGGTCCTGATGCTTAGGCATCAGGCCTGTGAGGACAGCCCCGACCGAAGTAGAGTGGTGTACACCTCATTTCACGGTGCCCGTTCCATTTCGGGGTCCTCACGAGACTCTCCTGCCAACCCTGCCACCTCCGGTGCTTCAGGGCGCAGCGGTCTCCAGCGAGTCGCTGATGCTATGCTGCGGTACAGCATTGGTTTCGCGCCCTCTGAGGGGGGCTTTTGAGTAGTCAGGTCAGGTAGTTCCTGCCATTATGTTTCAGGCTCCAGATTTGGCTCCCTCAGTAACACCAGAGACCAGCCTCGAGGGGCTGGTTCCCTTAGTAAATTTTCTGGCAGCGTGGATGCTTCTGCCGAATATTTCTCATTGGGTCCTGCAGTTTGTAGAGAAGGGATACAGAATCCAGTTTGGCTCTCGTCCTCCTCATTACAGCGGGGTGCTGCCCACAGTGGTGCATCCCGAGCAGGCTCTGGTAATGGGACAAGAAGTAAAGGCCCTGTTAGCAAAGAAGCTATAGAACAGGTGTACTCACCCGTCAGAGAGTCGGGTTTTTACAGCCATTATTTCATTGTTCCAAAAAAGGATGGAGGGTTGCGTCCCTTTTAGATCTTCGCCTGTTTATTCGGTCAGTTCAGAAACTAAAGTTCAAGTTAGCTGACCCTCAAACAGATCGTGACCCAAATCAGATCCGAGGACTGGTTCGTCACGATAGATCTAAAGGATGCATACTTCCATATCTCCATCCTCCCTCAGCACAGGAAGTTCCTGAGGTTTTCTTTCAGGGGCAAAGAATACCAATATCGGGTTCTTCCTTTCGGCCTAGCTTTGTCACCCCGCACGTTCACGAAATGCATGGATGCAGCTTTAGCCCCTCTCAGGCTTCAGGGCATACGCATTCTGAATTATATCGACTGGCTGATTCTAGCGGAATCAGAGCAGTTGGCGGTTCGGCACTGAGGTGTCGTTCTCGCTCATATAGAGATGTTGGGGTTGAGGCTCAATGCCAAGAAGAGTGTACTTTCTCCAGTACAGAGAACCACTTTCCTTGGTGTGGTATGGGATTTATTATCCTAACAGCCACAGAAGAGCTGAGGCTAGGCCAGTCACGCACTGTAAAACAGTTCGAGAGACTGTTGGGTCTACTGGCAGCAGCGTCCAACGGAATTCCTTTTGGCCTGCTGTACATGAGGCCTTTACAGTGGTGGCTCAGGACCAGAAGGTTCTCCCCGAGGGGAAACCCACTTTGCATATCAAGGCACGCGGCGATGCTTTCGTGCCTTAGTTATATGTAAATTCTGGTTCTTAACCCAGGGTCCGGTGTTGGAAGCTCTTTGCCATCGAGTAGTGATCTCGACAGATGCTTCTCTCACCGGCTGGGGAGCGGTAATGGAAGGCCGCTCGGTTCAGGGTCTGTGGAAAAGCCATCATCTTTCTTGGCACATAAATTGCCTGGAGATGATGGCCGTCTTCAATGCGTTGAGACATTTCCTTCCGGACCTAAGAGGCCATCATGTGCTCGTTCGAACAGACAACACACCAGTGGTCTCTTATCTGAACCGCCAGGGGGGTCTGCGCTCGCGTCCGCTTTGCAAACTGGCGCACCAGATCCTCCTGTGGTCTCTGGGGAAGGTACTCTCTCTGAGGGCAGTGTATATTCCTGGGGACCAGAATATAGGAGCAGACATCCTGTCGAGGCAGGAGCTGAGGCCAGGGGATTGGAGACTCCACCCCGAGGCGGTGGAGAAAATCTGGGAGGCATATGGTCAGGCAGAGGTGGATCTGTTCGCGTCTCAGAACACGACGCACTGTCCTCTCTGGTATTCTCTGACGCACCCAGCCCCCCTGGGGCTGGACGCCATGGTGCAGACGTGGCCGAGGCTACGTCTGTACGCCTTTCCCCCTGTTGCTCTGCTCCCAGGAGTTCTGGAGAGGGTCCGTCGGTATGGAATAAGCCTACTGCTAGTAGCACCACGCTGGCCAAGTCGGATCTGGTTTGCGGACCTGATCCTTCTGCTAGACGGGCCTCCATTGGAGATCCCTTTGAGGAGGGACCTTCTGTCTCAGGCCGGGGGCACAATATTTCACCCTCGACCAGACATTTGGAATCTTTGGGTTTGGCCTCTGAGGGGGCCCAACTTATAGATAGTGGTCTTTCAGCTGAGGCTGCTGAGACCATCCTAAGCTCCAGAGCTCCGGCTACGAGGAAACTTTATGCGCTTTAATGGAGAGTTTTCTCCTTATGGTGTCACCGACATCAGTGGGATCCGGTTAATTGTTCTGTCAACACAGTAATCGAGTTCCTGCAGGAGCGCTTTGTGTCAGGTCTATGTCCTTCCACACTAAAAGTTTACGTGGCAGCCATTGCGGCTTACCATACCATGGTGGGAGGTATATCTTTGGGTCGAGACCCCCTGATTACACGTTTCCTTCGTGGCACTTTGAGGCTGAGGCCTGCAACTCGCACTAAGGTGCCAGCTTGGGATTTGACTATAGTTCTAGAAGGCCTGTCTAGGGCCCCATTCGAGCCCTTAGATTCGGTCTCAGAAAAGTTCCTTACTTTCAAGACTATCTTTCTGCTAGCTATTTCGTCCCTAAAGAGAGTTGGTGACCTTCAGGCTCTTTCGGTCTCCCCCACCTGCCTTGAATTTGCACCGGGGATGGTCAAGGCGTTCCTATATCCAAACAGGGATACGTCTAAGGTTCCAACCTTGACTCCGAGGCCTATTGTGCTGCAGGCTTTCTGTCCTCCTTTTGCAACTGCGGACCAGGAAAGACTGCACCTTTTGTGTCCAGTGCGAGCACTGGACACTTATGTACGGCGGACTTCCTCAATCAGAAAGTCCGACCAATTACTGATTTGCTTTGGATCACCTAAGAAAGGTCTTCCTGCTTCAAAACAGACAGTCAGTAAGTGGATAGTCGAGGCTATTTCACTGGCATACGAGTACTCGGGCCAGCCTTGTCCTTTGGTGGTCCGAGCTCACTCGACCAGGAGTATGGCGGCTTCTAAAGCCATATTGCAGGGGGTATCTCTTCAAGATGTTTGTGATGCGGCGGGCTGGTCCTCTCCGCTCACATTCGTGAGATTTTACAGTTTGGAACTGGATGCTGCCCCAGGTTCTCAGGTGCTGAGTGCTTAGATCAACAGACTGACACTCAGGTACTTGTAAATATGGCGGGTTGGGTATTCTCGTTCCCACCGTGTCGTTCGACGCATCTCGAAGTTCCCTTTTTCGATAAAGGGAACGTCTCAGGTTACTATTGTAACCATAGTTCCCTGAGAAACAGGGAACGAGACGATGCGTCCCCCTGCCATACTTCCTGCGTCCCTGCGATCGGCTTGCTTCGGCAACTGTCGAAGCTAAATGCCGGCGAGCAGCGGAAGTGCTCTTATCCTTTCCTGGTTCATGACGTCACCCGCCCGTGACGCTCATTCTCTCATTCCATTGGACTAGTTGGCATAGATGCTTCAGACGCAATCACGCAAGAGGCGTTCCCACCGTGTCGTTCGACGCATCGTCTCGTTCCCTGTTTCTCAGGGAACTATGGTTACAATAGTAACCTGAGACGTTTTCATTTTGGGTGAACCAGCCTATTGAATCTTTGCAATATTTACTATATAAATTGCATAAAATTTTTTTTTTGACAGCTAACCCATTGGGAAATTTCTTCCTAAGGCCATTGCATCCTGTGTGTTGATCACATATCACATCTTACTGAATCCTTTCTTCTGCAGGTTATGATTTGGTCTCGGTCTCGGTCTCGGTCTCGGTCTCGGTCTCTCTCTCTCTCTCTCTCTCTCTCTCTCTCCTCTTTTTTAATTTGGAGCGTAAAGCTGGGCAAGAAAAACGAATGTACTGCTTAAAAGACACTAATGGACATGACACTTCAGACCCGGTGGATATGAGAGGAATTGCTGTTGATTTTTATTCTGAACTGTATACTGCTGAAAACACAGATGAACAATGCAGGAATGAACTGTTGCAAGATCTTCCTATAATAACTCAAGGAGAGAAACTGTCTCTAGAAACTGAACTTAATTTTGAGGAAGTCACCAGCGCTGTCATGGGACTCTCCTTAGGCCGTGCGCCAGGACTGGATGGATTGCCTGCTGATTTCTATAAGACTTTTTGGAACATTATTGGGAAAGATTTTTTTGAAGTATTGCAAAATTGTCAAAGTAAGGGAATTCTTCCTACAAGCTGTCAGCGTGCAGTTTTAACGCTGCTCCCCAAAAAAGGAGATTTGACACTGTTGAAGAACTGGAGGCCGGTAGCAATTCTGTGCTCGGACTATAAAATTTTTTCTAAAGTTTTAGCAAATAGATTAAATGGTGTACTGAATGGAATTGTTCACAAAGATCAGTCATATTGTATCAAAAACAGATGTATTTCTGACAATTTACACTTAGTGCGAGACGTTATAGATTTTGCGGTCATAAATGGCACTAATGTTGGTTTTTTATCCTTAGATCAGGAAAAGGCCTTTGATAGGGTTGATCACATTTATTTGTTTAAGACGCTAAAAGCTTTTGGTTTTGGGGACAATTTTATTTCTACAGTAAAAATGTTATATACTGAAGCCACATGTATGGTGAAAATGGCTGGAGGCCTCAGTTTTCCGATAAAAGTGCAGAGGGGAATTAGGCAAGGTTGTCCTCTGTCTGGTCTTCTTTATAGTATGGCAATAGAGCCTCTGTTGTGCAGACTGAGAAGAGATTTAAAAGGGTTGAATGTCAATGTTAATTTTTCTCAGCAACCTATAAAACTTTCTGCTTATGCAGACGATGTTACTGCTTTAATTAGAGATCAAAATGATGTAACATTGCTAGAAAAGGCGTTAGAGTGTTATAAAAAAGCATCTTCAGCTAAGGTCAATTGGGGCAAAAGCGATGCTCTGTGGTGTGGTCAAGAACCTCAAAGTCCAATACTCCCGGGTGATCTAAAATGGGGGAGGGCAGGTTTTAAATATTTAGGTGTCTTTTTAGGGACAGAAGATTTTAGGAAAAAAAATTGGGAGGGATTAGTGGAAAAAGTGTGTGTGAGGTTGTCTCACTGGAAATGGGTGCTGCCCCAGCTGTCCTACAGGGGAAGAGTGCTTGTCTGTAACAACTTGGCTGCAGCATCTTTGTGGCACAGAATGAGGATTCTGGAACCTCCAGAGGATTTAGTGCGAAGACTACAAAAGTGCCCGGTAGATTTCTTCTGGACGGGACAACACTGGCTGAAGTCATCGGTGCTGTATCTACCTCTACAAGAAGGGGGACAAGGACTAGTAGACATAAGATCCCGAGTCCAAGCCTTCAGACTCCAGACCGTGAAGAAACTCCTGTATGGGGAAGAGGTGAGCTGGACTGCAGTGGCCTGTACCCTACTGAGGAGAGCGGGTGATATGGGACTAGACCGCCATTTATTCCTCATGGACATTAACCAGATAGACCTGTCTGGAGTAACAGTGTTCTACAGGTCAATTTTAACATCTTGGACAGTTTGCAGAGTTTCTCGAGAACAAAATGGTGTAAGGAGAATGTGGAGGAAAGAAGAACCGATTCTTTTTAATCCTGCATTGGAATTGAACATTTTAAAGTCAATATCTCTGAGAAACACTCTAAAGACTGCAAATTTATTAAAAGTTGGACAATTCTTATCTGAGGAAGGATGGATATCTGCGGACGTTTTGGCGGAAAAACTGGGAATGAGATCAATTCGCCTCGCCCAGAACATACTGACTCAGTTAAGTAAAGCTCTACCTGTGGATTACAGACTGTCTCTAGAAACGCATGATGAAGAAGATTTGTTTTCCTTCCCAGAGTTGTCTATTACTGCAGAGACTGGATTATGGAATAATTCGGAGGGTGGACTGCTGTCTTTTGAGACACCCCAACTTGGAGTTTTTAGGAGTGTAGGAAAAAAAGCTCTTTATGTACTGTGTGTCAAAGTTTTACACCTTCAAAAGTTGGACAGTGTAAAAGAGTCTAAATGGCAGGAGGCGTTTGGAGCAGACGCTTCCCCTAAAGGTAGCTGGAGGTCCCTGTACAAGCCTCCCACTGAGAAGAGGACTGGAGATCTTCAGTGGAGGGTTGTGCATGGTATAATAGCTACAAACAGACACAGAGCACACCTTGATCCAGAGGTAGGGGAGGGTTGCCCTTTTTGTGGGGTACAGGAAACTGTTTTCCATTTGTTTTTAAATTGTGGGAGATTGCAGATACTATTTTCTGAATTAGAGAGGTGGTGCCAAGCATTGGGCATCGTTTTTTTCCCCAATGGTCTTTATTTATGGGCCAAAATATATTAATAGTAAAAAGGAAGTACTTGTTTTTTTAAATTTCTTATTTGGACAGGCAAAGATGGCAATATGGTTGTCACGTAAAGGAAAATTAAACGACACGGGGTCAACTGATGTTTTATTAATCTTGAAAGGATTGATAAAAACACGTGTTAAAATAGAGTATGCTTTTTATAAGCTAATTGACAATCTTGAAAATTTTAAATGTAAATGGGAAGTGAAGCAATGTGTGTGTGAAGTTGACATTGAAGGCAATCTTAAATTTAATGTCTAAAGTGTGTTAATGCTTATGGTATATTGTTATGTCTATGGTATATTATTATTATTATTATTTTTAATTTTTCCTAAAAGAAAAAGGAAAAAAAAAAAAGAAAAAAAAAAACATTTTAGATTGTAATTTATATATATATATATATATATATTTTTTTTGTAAATATGGAAAGAATTATTTTTTTGTGAAATAAAAGAGACCCTAAAAGTCCTCTCTCTCTCTCTCTCTCTCTCTCTCTCTCCTCTCTCTCTCTCTCTCTCTCTCTCCTCTCTCTCTCTCTCTCTCTCTCTCTCTCTCTCTCTCTCTCTCTCTCTCTCTCTCTCTCTCTCTCTCTCTCTCTCTCTCTCTCTCTCTCTCCTCTCTCTCCTCTCTCTCTCTCCTCTCTCTCTCTCTCTCTCTCTCTCTCTCTCTCTCTCTCTCTCTCTCTCTCTCTCTCTCTCTCTCTCGGAGGTCAACGCCTTACCCCTTCCCCGTAGCCTGCTCTCTAATTAATCACTCATTAGACTAATCATCATTGGTGCAGTGCTTCACTAGTGGCTCTGGGAAGCCTTACAGGCGGCAGAGACAGCTTGGAAGAAGTAGGGGAGGAGAGAGAGAACACACTCCCATGGCCTGGCTCATTGCCATGCATGCTAAGCAGTTTTGCGAGCAATCACCAAGAGTAACAGTGAGGGGCCGCAGCTCCAAGTGGGGATACAACTTAAGATATTTTTCTCCACTCTTGTGCGCTGGTGTTTTGTAGTGACATCAGAGCATTTTTCCTGAAGCATTTTGCCGCCTTCATCTAGTTTCTTAACCATAACTGGAGTAGCTAAAATCTTCGAAACTCCAATACGCACAATGCATATTCAAAAGCAACATTCCCTCTACATGCATTCACGGCTGTTGCTACTATGTAGGAAGAACAAAATTAGCGTAGGCTAAAAACTGTGTGGGGAAAAAAGCATGAGATTTGCTAAATGAATGGAAGGCATGTCAATTGGAGTCCATCCATATATGATTTCATTTTGAAAAGTTGTGAGAAAACTAATTAAAAACAACCACAAATATTAAGTAACTGTTATCCTGGCACAGTTAGCCTAAATATTTATAATACTATGTTTTTAGTTATTGTATAAAATGAAACGCCCACAAAGTGTGGGTTTACCAAAATGTGATAAATAGCTTGAAAAAAATCTTTTTTTAAAATTATATTTGTAGTTCCAGTTATAGTTTCTTTGGAAAGAATAGCCAGTGAACACTGCACAAGTCTAATAATCGTACAAAGTTGAAGGGAATACTGTTCAGGAATATTTATAATAATAATAATGAAAAGACTGCAATATACACAGTTATTTACATTTATTATTATTAATAAAAAAATATATTTTAATATTTCTAAAATATGTAATCATTAAGACTGTTATGTTAGTTAATGTGCCTTTGTAAAAAAGTAAATAAAAATAGTAGAGACTAATACACAAAAAGCGCTTGTCAGTCTCAAAAAATGTTTTATTATTATCTTTAAATGTAATATTTAATTAACACTGCTTAATGAATAATAATAATGAAGGCTGCAATATACAATTATTAGTAGTAACCCAATTACACTGAATATCTTTCCTTTATGTATTCTAATCACACTGATATAGCTTTTAAACCCCCCTTTTTATTCCTTTTCATTTTGGCTAAGTCAAGTGGAGGAGTGCAGGCCATATAAAAGTCACCCCATCAGGGACAATGGCTTTGAGAAGACTATTTGTCGCCTTCCGAGAGCCCCAAGGAAATAGAGTTCGGATTAAAAGGGTTTGCGTTTATAGAGTTTTAGTGTGGCTTCCTTTGTCTGATGCCTGGTCACCTTTACTGTCACCGTGAACCCTTAAAATGAATCTGCACTGTAAAGAATAACACGTACATGCCCATATCTCTGCAATCGGTTACAATGAATCTCGGTTGTCATATCACCTTCCCAGTATCACAGCGGGGAGGAACACTAGAGTGAAGAGCTGCTATAGCATGACTGAGAAACCTTGTTAGCAGCTTTTTTTGTTTTTCTGCTGCCATTCTTTGTTGCTCGTACACATGCACACACTGAGAAACCACAAATGATGTATATAAGCAATATGATATCTGAATCACCTGACTAGTGATTTCACTGTTTAACAAATGCCACCAGCTTGAACAAAAACCACAAAGACGAAGAAGCAGAAAGCCAATAACTTAAAGGTTAAAGCGAGGTTCTCGAGAGGTAGGGCAGATCTGAAAGGTGCTAAGCACTCGAGAGACTGATAACAGAATGATCCCAGTCTGAATCCCTCTCAGCCAGGGTTCAAACAAAGCCCTTAAAGTAAACCAAATGTGAGACTTGGTCAAATCTAAGCACGGGGGTAGTTGGAGAGACTTTGAGAGTTAAAAAGTCCAGATTTGAATACAATGCTTGGGTAGGAGTGATATTATCCTGCATTGAGCCCGCTTCAAATTTAGTATATAAGCCTGAGAAGTGTCAGACGTGATTGAGTGTGAAAAGCAATGGGAAGACAGGAAAGCATCAAGGAGTAGTTGCTCATGTTTCATCGTCAGTCTGTGATTATTAAAACATCACTCTACAGCTCTCCAAATTCTCAAAAGAAACATGTTGGTAAACCAACTAAAACCAAGATGCGTTTCATAAAAAAATCAGTCTTGCAACTGTTAATTCATAGGTTAAAGTATTAGACTGTGAAAGACCTGGTGCTTTGACACTGACAGTAGGAAACTCAAGTCATTTTCTTTTTCAGTTCAGTGGAATCCTGTACTGGTTGAAGTTCTCACTTATTTGGCATTTGAAAGTTGCTTATATAAATAAACAGTGAGTTTGCATGGAAGAATAGTCTAAACACTAATTTAATCTGCTAATTAGGCCTACTCCTTTTTTTATAGCCCAGGCTCATTAGAAAAACGTACCTGTGACAACATTTTTGCAAAATGCATTATGTCGTGCACGTTTCGCGGCAGTTTCAAAGTGAAACTTTGTAAATTGCCATTCTGAATTGAAATGTCTGGTGAGTGGCGCTAAAAGTAAACCCCTAAACCTACCTGATATAGCCTGGTTCTACCAGACTCTCGTACATTTCATTTGTACATAGAGTCTGGCACCGCTCCATTGACAAGCGTTAACTTCCTTGTAGGCGGGAACTCTATTGAAGTCTAAAACTATTGGATCTGACCTGAGTCACTCTATCTGCCATAACCAATCGCTAACGTTTGGTCGTGACACATGACTTTTCCCGAACCCCGTGGGAGGATGGCCATAAACACAAAACTAAGCAAAGATTGTTCTTGCTCCGGCTTTAACTTCTTGATATTCGGCAGCGTTGCCACAACGGACCGAATGGCTTCGCTCGCATCTTTCTTATTTTGAACTACAACTCAAAATAACGCACGAGTCGACATCAACGTCATCGTTCTCAGCCACTCCCTCTGTTCGCTGATTGGTCCTACAAAAAATTGACTTCTGGAAACCAAAGTCTACAGCACAATCCCAGACGTAGTACTGAAGGAAAATGAAATTGAGCGGAAGTGCGTAGGAGGGCGGAGCCAGGCTATACCTGATAGTGTTAACTAAAGCAAATGTGACATAAAAACACAATCGTAACATGACGTTATAACTTGTTTTTGAACTCTTGTCTTTGAGCTCTTTTATCGTGACTCATCTTTGACGGGATTCGTTTCGTACCCGAGCTCTCTGTATCGCAAGTACAATTCTGTACCAGCTGAGCTACCGAGCAAGCTTAGCATGTCAGTAAAACCGAACATATGGAGCTAGTTAAGTAATGCAAACTCCAAAATATATTCGTTTTGAGGTCATAACATAATTGTGCAAGGAGCCGCATGAAAACAAGTCTTGTCATAATCCATAATATGCCCATGTAATCATAATGGTGTGTGAAAACTATTAAAAGTGCTTGCTGTTTTACTGCCTCTAGTGTTCATTTCTGTTGAAAACTGCAGTGATATGTACGTATTGGTATTGGAACTGTATTTTAAAGATAATTTTGTAAAATCCAAAAAAAGCTTTACAGATCTTTACTGGGCCCTTGAAAATATAAAACAGATATTTCATAAGTCTTTGAATTTCACATCACCATATTTATTCCATCAGTATGCTTGAATTGATCAGCCAAGCCAGGACTGCTCCACGGGTGCCACACTGGAACCATCTGATACTGCACATTATGGTGTGAATATGATTATTCAAAAAAACAAAAACAAAACTCAGATAGCCTACATGAACTCGACACCAACCAAAGGACCAACATTTTTCAAAATATAGTCTACAATAAGTTAAGTACAAACTGTGAAGTACTGAAGATGATACTACGGAGATAATAAATGTCTTATGATTTTGTTCTCAAATAACAATACTTTTCCACTGATTCACATGTTTTTTTGACATATTGGGTAACATAAGCTAAGGGAAATCTAATCTGCTTATAATTGTGGTTATAAATTATGGAAATATATTGCTTTGACAGAGCTTACAGATGAAGTGTAGTTTCAGCAGTTTATACACTATAATATAATGTGCATATGCAGGTTTGGACTGTGTGGATTTTATGTAAGAACTTGTCGAGGTGTATGGAGATTAGCATGTGTGGGCCTGCCTGAATGTTCTATGCCCACTGTTGTTTAAAAGAAATTAAAAAAAAAAAAAACATTTTCAATCCTCAAAATAAAAGCATTAGCACACAGTCTTGATTTATGCAGCCTCAACATATCAAGCAGAGTTCCATTCAAATCCATTTAAATCAGACACTATTGCTGTAGCATTGATGCATTATTGTAAAATAAAAATAAAGTGTTTATCTGAAGTGACACAAAAGACATTATCAAAATCAAAATGCATGATGGTCATTGACGGTCAAGATCAATTCAATTAAAATTAATTATAAAAATATAAATGTTATATTTTATTTGTATATTTTATTATTTTAAATATATTGTAATACATATTTATATGCATTTATAATATATGTATACATGTATAAATAAGTTAATTAAAAAAACATTTAGCATGTATCTCAAGGAAAGCATCTCCCAGTATACTTAAAAAAAAATACAAAGTTGTTAACCTTTAAACTTATGTCTCCTTGGGCAAGAACACACTATTCCTCACATACATAAACAGTACATATTATTTCTTTTACTTTCATTTGACACATTTTGACCCCTATCTCTAAAATCATTAATTAGACAATAGGCACTCATGCTTACCATTATATATAGAGGAGAGAGAGAGAGAGAGAGAGAGAGAGAGAGAGAGAGAGAGAGAGAGAGAGAGAGAGGGGAGAGAGAGAGAGAGAGAGAGAGAGAGAGAGAGAGAGAGAGAGAGAGAGAGAGAGAGCTTTGAGGGGTTGAATCAGGTTAAAGGACTGATTGCCTTTATGATAGAGCTGAGAGCTGCACAACTCTCCCTCTCGTTATCCATCTTTGATAATGAAAATCAACCTATCAGGTGAAATTTTGCCTTAGATTAAATAGCAGGCTTCAGCCCTCTAATTGCACTTTGTAAGGTGCAATTACAACATGATTTGTGATTAAAACACAAAGAAAAGGGTAAGATTCATCAGACGAAGCTGATGCAGTGGATGACGTGTCTCTACAAGGGTACAGCAATGCTTATTTGGAGACTGAAAGACCGAAATGTTCATTACTCGTGATAAATGCTTAATGATCTCCATTTGAGTGGAATAAAAACCTTGCTGGAGTAATTAAAACGGTTGATTGAGAAACCCTACACAGAGCAAATAGCTATAATGTTTGGACACAAGGAATTGCCAACACTACAATAATGACAGAAATGTTATTTAGATAAATAAATTAGAGTTTCAATGCTGTGATATTATATATGCTCAAGTGAACATTCAACGCAGCCATATCTGTGATATGTGATATTTATGCTTCTTTAAGTAGGCTATATGCACTTCTGTGGACTCTAAATGCACACTTTTTGCACTTAAACTATTTAATTTGTTCATACATGTGCATCACAGGAGAATTATGTCATTTTAATGTCATTTCCACCATAGACATTTTGTTGTGGAAAAGATATCTTAAAATTATTTTTTTTTATAATAAAATTACTGAATTTGTCTTGCTAAGGCTAATTTCATGGGTAGAATTTAGAAAAAAAGAGCCTAATGTACTGTGTTAATATGAAGGATTATAGATTTTTCACGGATGTTTTCCCGCATTTTAAATTACACTGTATTTTATTGTGTTTTAGGGTTGGAAAATGTCTGTAAATTTAACAGAAAACATTTTATCTATCCTTTCTTTTAAAACATCTTGGCAGAAAATTATCAGTACCTTTTCCATTCTTTTTTACAGAACTGTTTTTACACCCAATTCAATATTTTATAAATAATATTCAATATAAATTCACAATTTACCTTAAGTATGTTAACTTTCACAGAGAAAAAAAACATTACTGGCAAAGTAATTTAAATAACAATTAATTAAACAAATGGTAAAATAATAATAGTAGTTGTAAATTACTTATTTAATAATAACCCAAAAAAAAAAACTATGCATAAAAAGAAAAATTGAAGGCATGGTAAAACGTTTAACTGTGACCTTGATATACTGAAAAATGTCTAAATTTAAAATAAAAATGAATGTGCCATGTAGTTGAAGCAACACTGCTGTCCTGTCCTAATACCAAATCAGGTTAATGCTAAAGATCAGCACAACTTACCTACACATGCACATACATTTATGCGCGATCGCATTACACTAAGTAATGCGTTTACTTGGGCCCCCCCCAAAAAAAAATTGCATTAAAATCACATAACTGATGTGCATGAGTACGACCGTGGGTGATGTCATCTCTCATATCTCTCTTACTGTAAATGCACATTTAAATGCGTGAATCACTTTAACGCATAATGTGCAGATGTTTCCAATGCAAAATAAATGGCTACTTTACATAAGTGTCTTGGAGAGGGGGGATGAAAAAAAAAGGGAAAAGCACTGCAAGGCCTTCCACCAGATTGCCGCCCATCACTGTCTGTCAGCGCTGGAGAGGGATTATCACACCCAGATTACAGTGCAGTGAGTGGGAGTTTATTTAAAAAAGGAACTGGAGGCTGTAATCTCTCCCTGCCGCACAAATGCCCTAATAGGCATGTGTTGCGCTCTCTGTCAAACAACTGTTGGGTAAACAAAGAACAGCAGATTGAGGGGGAAGCGAGGGAACGAACAAGCCACCGCTACACGACAACACACAACCGCACACGCACACAACGCCTCAGCTTCGTGGGGACATTTCTGAGTCACATCAGTGAGAGCGATGGATGGAGAGGAGGAGAGAAGGAGAGGAAGAAAGAGCGCTTTTGTGTTTACATGGGCCTGGAGTGAGGAGATAAGATGGCTATCCGCAACACGTGTTGCCGAGACAATGCGATGCCCCTTCGTCATTGTTGCCGCTTGAAAACTTTGAGAGAGAGCAGGCGGTGAGTGAGAGCTTATAGCAGACAGAGTTGCCATTTCCAAGAGGTTTAATGCACTATATCGGCATAGAATTGAACCGCACATTAAAGAACAGCCAGGGTGCACTGCCAAGATATTTCCGGATTAGGTTTCATATTAAAAAGAGCTTTCTCTGCTCAAAAACAGGCACTGTGCTTTACTCCTCGGCATTAGTGTAAAGCTGACACAATCTCACAAAAATAGCAACATTTCAGAGCAAAAAGAAATACGTCTGATTTAATAGCACTTCAACAATATTAAACATGCAATTGTTGGAAGCGGAGAGAGGCAGAAGTGCACAGCAGTTATTGGTTTTATAGCACTGGTTCTATGAAAAATATGGTGCAATAACTGTCCAAAATCCCACACGGAAAGATTCTTAATTGTGTCTGAGGTAAAATGGATGCTTCCATGTGAACCATAATAACAAAGATGGAATTATGATGCATTTATTAGGGTTTATAGAGTTAGTTCACCCAAAAATGACAATTCTGTAATCATTTACTCGCCCTCATGTCGTTCTAAACCCGTAAGACTTTAGTTAATCTTCAGAACACAAATGAATATATGAGAGATTTCTGTCAATCTATTGACAGTCCACTGAACTACCACACTTTGACGCTTCAAAAAGTTCCGAAGAAATCTTAAAAGTAATCCATATGAATTAAACGCTTTATTCCAAATTTTCTGGAGAGACACGATCGCTTTATATGATGAATGGATTTAATTTAGGCTTTCATCAACTTGCTTGCTTGATGTGCGAGAACTAATGAGTATCATTCTCGCGCGTCAAGAAAGCAAGTTTATGTCCTCTGATCAATATTTATCAGTTCATAAAGTGATCGTGTCTCTTCAGAAAATTTGGACTAAACCATCCGATTTATATGGATTCGTTTTACGATCTATTTATAAACTTTTTGAAGCGACAAAGTGGTACTTGCTTGTACTGTCAATGGACAATGTTTTGAAGATAAACACAAATCTTACAGGTTTGGATATTTATATTTTTCAATATTTTTCATTTTTGGGTGAACTAACCCTTTAAAACATACTATTGAATAAAAAATGTTGCATTATAATCATGCCCATCTGATTATGTAATAAGGGATTTTTCCTACTATTGGAGCAATATTAACTTGTGTTTCTCTGAGTAAAATATCCTTGTCTGCATTTTTCTTACTTGCTGTCAATCTTTATCCCAGTGCTGACATATTTTGATAAATAATCAGGTGAAATGGGCTTTGATACCGTTTTCTCCATTCTGGTAGTAATGTAATGCCCGTTTATGCTTACTCTGTTAGGCAGGTGTGTATTATGGATCCAGGTTCACAGGAGAGGATGGGATTGGATTTCTAATAAAGCTAATGGTGGCCTGGCGGCAGAATGACGGCCGGGTCTCTTCCTGGAATCTGCCGGGGGCCTGCTGCTGTATTTTAATGCCCAGATGAATTTGTTTCCCCCTGTCAGTTGTTTAGAAAACATCAGATAAATCAGGCCTGAAGATTGGTCCCCAGACCTGTGCAGAATCCCGATAGAGCACGTTAACCACAAGCCAGAGGCCAGGCCAATTTTAGACACATCTCGAATTTTAATACAACCTAGGCTGATTCTCCTGACAGAGCAGTTCTCCATGCTTGGGATATATTAGATCTGATTGGTCAGCTGTCAGGATTGTCACTACCTTGATTACATTGTGGAGATGTAATGCTGGGTAACTGTGATGCCTTCCAGCTGACTATTGAGGAAAATCTATCGAATATATAGAGATTCCAGAGCATTAGGTGATGGTGGAGTGACATTTACATAAAGTGAAAACAAACAGTGAAAAGGTAAATCAAGCAAGCTGAAGTTAATATCATAGGTTCTACATCTCTGGATAAATCTGATATTTGGCTCTTTTTTTTTAGAGGCACCCAGGTTATTAAAAAAATTTACCAGGTTTCTGAAAAAGATATTGATGCTTCAAATGGATACTTCACCCAAAAATGAAAATTCTGTCATCATTTACTCACCTTCATATTTTTCCAAACCTGTATGACTTATGACTTAAATATCTAGACTGCACTTTTCCCCCTTGGGATGTTCATAAGAGTTTATGAAAGTAACACATTTTCCAGCTATTCTTTGTGGCTGGATCTTTTCAAAGGCCACAAACACACTGTAAAGTTTCAGGACTGACAACCACATTTAAATGAGGGAGTGAGACCCATAAATTATCAGTTAACTCCTGAAACTGTGATGATTGACACCGTCATATTCATAGCAAAGTTTTGGCATCTCACGTATTTGTTATCCGCTATTCTGACCAAAGAAATATTAGGTGTTTCGTTATACACTTGGAAAGCTTCATAGAGCGCGTTCTTGTAGTGTTGCCTTGTCCACTTATTATAAGTGTTTTTGAGCTTGTTGTTTAATTTTGGCTCAAAGCGATCAAATTTATTGAGTCATTTAAGTGAGCAGATGCGGGTCGCAATATTTTTGTCTTATTTTCATTATAAAGCATTTAGACTTATTTCGGTATATTGTGGCTAGTTTGCTGTTTTTCTAGCAAGATCTGGCAACATTGATGTGTCAAGGCTCGTACCACCCTCCCTTGTTATTTACGAACATACAGAACAGAGAAACATCTCTGAAGCATGTTAAAATATGGGTGACACTTTATTTTGATGGTCCAATTTGAACATTCTGTTGACTATAAGTGTATTTGAAACTACAAGTCAACTAACTCTCATTAGTATTAGTAGACTGTCTGCTTAATATCTGCTAACACTTTATAGTGATAACAGACATTTTACTAACTATTCTACTACTAAGTAACTGTGCAAGTACGTCAACTTGTTCTAACCCTAACATATGGTTATATGAAATATGGTAATATTTCAAGTCATACAAATTTGGAAGAACGCAAAGGCAAGTAAATTATAACAGATTTTTATTTTTGGGTGAACTATCCCTTTAAGGGCTCAACGGGACCTTCGGGACTAAACTTGTTTTCGGATCCTCTCTAACTATGCCAATGTGCCAGATTCCTTGAAAGGTGTTAATTCACGTCTGGTCAAATTAGCCCTCTCACTTCAAAAACAATTCTTAAGGGCTGATAGGGATGAATTGACACTGAGATTGTGTACAGTCCCACAATTTCAGACAATGTGTATCTACGCCCTGGATGCTCTGGACTAAAATGCCCCTCGTCCCTCCAGCGACTGTTCTGCACCAAGTCACAGAGACACCATTAACTCAATCCATGACCTGTCTCTCTCAGGGTTAGTCCATCCCCTCAAAGCTTATCAGAATCCCCACCTCTACTCTAAACACTCTAAGGGTAAAGGCCAGCACAAATATATAAACTCAGTTATGGCCAAAGGTTAGCGTTCAAGGTGGCAGATCTATGAAAGCAATGCTAACTGTTGAGCCGCGATACCAAAGAACAGTGTGTTGAGACATGTAGCTTACAAGTGGCTAGCTGATATTAAAATGGAAAAGGCACACAAGGAAAGCCGAAGCTAAGTGTGTCTAATCAAGATGAATGAATCTGTTCCACAAAGCCTCCCAGCGGATGCGGCTGTACCAGCGCCCTCCATACTTCACTCATTAATTACCGTGAATTAATGGTTTTATCCAAACCAAGTAAATAAAAGATTGTCACCCGGCCACAAATCGAGAGCAGCTTTTATTAAATACTGTGAAAATGTCAGCCGGTTAGAGCCAAATTAAAGAGACAAACAGATCAAACTGCATTGCAATCAGAAATAATCTTCATGTTACATGATTAAATTACCCACTGCATGTTCCGCAGAGGCTCAACATGCATTGTTCCGCTCCGACGTAATTCCTAGAAGCCAATCCTTTGTAACCAGAGCCTGCAAGCACTTTTTAGACGCTCTGCACCAGTCAGGACTGTTGTTGGATGTGGTTACTGACAGACAGCTCCAGAGTAAGCATCCTATTTAAGACTGAGAGATTGGGCCTTTGTTAACACAAATTCACACGAAAACAAATATTTCCGCCTACCCATCCTATGACATGTTCTTCCAACCTGCATTTATGAAAGCACTGGTGAAGGCATGTTAACTAGCCAAGGACACTTTACCTAGTGGACTCAATTTCCTATGTCAATATGAGCACAAACAGTGTGAAACATGCCAACGCTGAAGCTACATTCTCTTCCTTTTGGTGCCAGCATAGTCATTCCATCTGTGTCATATTAGTGCTGTAAATCATTCTTTTCAATCCTCATTTGTATGTCTTGGCTCAAGGTTATGAATTTCTGAAAGAATAATGTACGTTAATTACATTTTTGAGTGGCAGCTGAAGAATTCCTTCATTCAAGCATGTTTACCGAGTTGGTCGACTCTCCATGGAGAGAAATGAAAATGAGCTCAAACAAAACCAAAGTCAATTTGAAGTTGCCCCAGCACTTTGAATTCATTTGCTAAGTCGTCATACGCAAAGTAAACTGTTAACGCACAGTTCAAACAAAGCATTTTGCAAATGACATGAAGAATTCATTAGGTTTTTTGTAAGTCATTGTGGTCGTTCATTGAAGTCAACTGAATTATGACAAGGTGACTTCTATTTCAAAGTTTTCAGTGTTCAGAAATTCTAACATTCTCTTTTCTTGAGTTGTGAAACCATCTTAATTATTTTATAGTTAGTGACTCATTAGCATATTTGTGCATACATAAAATGTTCTTAAATAAACCACATTTAAAAAAGGTATATTCATATATATATATATATATATATATATATATATATTAGGGGTGGGCGATATATCGTTTAGACGATAATATCCAAATTGTTGTCTGGACGATATGCAAAATTGGGATATCGAATATTTCATAATTTGTACAATCCAACCCCCCAAACATGAAAAGAGCTGAAGGAAGTTAAAGAGAAAACAAAAAACTAAGGCGGCCGCCTAAGCAACTCACGCCTGCCGCCTTAACTATACGTTGGCAAAAAAAATTATATGAGCGATAACCGCCGTGTTACTGTTTTGAGGACAACCAGCACGTCATTCGGGCATTAGCACTCCGGTTGTTAAAGGAAATCCTTAACAGGCAGCCGTTCGCAAGCGCAAGCGGCTCGTGACAGAACATAGACTGACTGAACGACACTTCAATTGAAGTTGAAAATCTCAAATGAAAATTGCTGAACTCCAGCTTACTTGTCTGTGTTTTCAGATCATCCGCGCTTCTTCAGCAGTGTAGAGAGCGCGCATGGTTGCTGATCTCCGGCAGTGTTTTTAATGTTGATGCAATGTATACCGAATATCCACACACGATTTCAAATGTGACATTGATTTTATACAACAGTTAAAAAAAAAAAAAAAAAAGGGTAACATTAAGTGATTTACTAAATTTAAAACAGTATACTCAGGCTTATTGCTCTATTTTGCAACGGAATCTGTGGCTTTGAACGAACCGTGAGATTCAATGAATGACTCGATAACTCGCACACATAAAGACAATGAGTTACCGCCACCTACTGGCGATTTTATTATAATATTTTTATTAATATTAAACGATTTTTAACATTGCCTATTTAGTGAACATTGTTTTTATTTAAGGAATTATTTATTTTTTAAAGGTATTACAAAGGTAAAAAATGAAATGGAAAAATTTATTAAAGGGGGCAAAATATTGTCTCTTAATGGAAAAGCTGTGCCTGCAGTCTAAGTGGAAGAGGGGTACGGCACTCTAAAACATTGGAGAACCACTGAACTAAGGAAAAGGGATATGTAGAATTGCACAAGTGCTACTGCGAAAGAGTGCAATGTCAATAATTTCTCATAATCTTAATTGAATTGGTCTAGAGAGAATAATTATTATTACATTTTCTCTACTAGATATAAGACTCAAGTTTCAGTATTTGTCTTAATTTGTGTCAGGAGTTATGCAATACCCCCCGCCCCCCGCAAAAATATCGTCTGAATATCGATATCGAGATATTGAAAAAAAATATCGAGATATTCATTTTTGTCAATATCGCCCACCCCTAATATATATATATATATATGTGTGTGTGTGTGTGTGTGTGTGTGTTCTCACACTCATTTTATTGTTGAAGAATCTGGATTACTCTAAATTATCTTTCCATCCAAATATGGTTATATCTAGTCTATATAAGTCTATATAAGTATTATGAGCATTAGGATAACCATATTATCCGCAGTCATGCAAAGCCTAAGCACAGCCAAAACAATGTTCTTCCCTAAAATGCATGCAGTTTTGTTTAATCTCTAGACGGCCAAAAGTTACATAGTGTACCTATGTTTTTTGGTAAATTTAGAAATATGTAGATGAATAAATATATTTTAATGAAAAAATAAAATACAATAAAATAAAATGTAAAAGATGCAATACATGATTAGTAAATGACAGGAAAATTCTAACATTAAAATCAGACTGCATATCTCATGTGCCAACTCGAGATATTAATACCAATGGCTCATAGAGGTCACCTTTATTTGAGCAGTGTGAGAAATATAGACTTATTGAGAAGGGCTGGGCTGAAGATTAGAGTATTGATTTTGCACGGCAAAAATCGGGGTGAGTGAGACCTGTGAAAGGGAGCGTGTTTGAGAATGCAGCTTTAAAGTGGTGTGATACATATGACACGTTTTCCTCTTGAGTAAATATGACAGGGAACAATAGCCCTGTATCTGCCATGAGGTTGGTGAACACATTCAATTCCATATTAACATGTAAAACACACAAGAATAACCATTGCATTCTTACTGTTTAAAAAGAAAAATAGCCCAAAAAATTGCAAATATTATACTGAGGGTATCATCAGGACGACCACGTGAGCTCCAATGTCTTCTCATTGGTAGCCATCCAATTACTAATTTGCATAAAGTTGAACTTTGTCCCATCGTTAACGGTCCATATTCCTCATGCCTCCACAAGAAAAATGCCAACTCTCATTAAAAATGAATGACTTCTGGTTGCATTGTCATTGCAATTCACTTTAAGTGTGAAAAACCCTTCGCTTGCATTTGCATAATTCTTTTAGTGAATCGAGCCCTAAAACTATGCAGAAAGTGTGCGCATATAAAAGGCACTATCGGGAGAAGCTATTCAGTTAAAGTGAATTCCCCTTGGTGTACAGTATTGTTTATCAGTGGAAGATAGCCTGGAATATACAGAGAAACCTTATCTTTTTTGATGGACCAAAAAGGAAAGTGAAATAAATGACAATAGTATAACATGACAAGATTGATGTGCCTGGGGTTTTCAAAACTTCTCTAGAAAGTAAGGAAAGTATAGGCTAAATTTAGGTGTGAAACTTCTTGTAGGAAGTCAGGAGGACTTATTTTTGACCTAGTAACTGTATGAATTACTGTAAACTGAATGCCCTAAAAAACATATTTAGAAATTAGTTTATATATCCATATTCAAAATTAAAAGTGCCTGTACCGGTGAGTGTACTGCCCCACTTCTAGAACTGAGCGAATAGAAAAGCTTACATAATGCAAATGGACATGGGCTGAATTGAAAAACAAATGCAGAATTAGTGCTTTGCCTCTAAGAAGAAATAAAATCAGTTGACATAAGCAAAACCAAAAAAGACCAATCAAAGTCTGAATACTGTTGATCCTTATCTTTTTTTACTCAGTCCATTAAGGACAGCAGATAAGGTTACGCTAACTTTAGTTTGTCTTCTAACAAAGTGCATCCTCAGCCAAACAACTATCCATCTATCCATATCTATCCATCTCTCTATCTATATCTAACATCTGTCCATATACTTCCGTAATTTGCATAGTGCCGCTTTAAAAGTGTAAATTACCAACATCATGGCTATTTAAAAGTCCCATATTTCACACTCCCACTTGGAGTCCTAAGAGACTAATAAATAATACATGCCCACAAAACACGTGTGTCCTGCCCAAATGTACTCAGCACCAGGTGACACAGCGTTCACAGGAAACCCCCCTGCAGTTTGGCCCTGCTCCTCATGTCAAATAAAGAGGGGACAACAACACTGCACCACCCCTCATCTTGCCCTCTCCACCCTCTTCAATATCCCGCGCCAGCCAGCCTTTGTGCCAGGCCCCTGATGCCCACGGCAGATGGCGGAGTGGGCGGCAGGTACTAGCCTCCTGGCACAGCAAACATCTGTTATCATTACCAAATGCTAATTGCCATCAATCAAGACAGCACCCAAGTGCATTTATATGCAAGGTTCATAAGCGGAGGAGTGTGCGGGAAGGGGGGAGGTAGACATAAAAAGTGATGTCTAAATTTCCCTCGGAGCGATGACAGGGGAGAACGCTGTGGTAAGAGGAAGCTGAAGTTATTATTGAGGGTGGCAGGGTGATCCCCTTGTTAATGTGAAGCCTATGAGCTGAGCTGTAGGTACTGTTCTCCTCCATCAATAGTGTGCCCTGTTGTGCTCCAACATCTTCCCAAGTGTAGCTTTAAGAAACGAGGTGAAGCTCAGGAGATGCAAAGCATGGTGTGGGTCTAAGCTACTGTCTCTATGAATAATACAAGGGCGCAATCTGCAGTTTAATGCTGCACTCGAGTTCGGAAATCCACTTTTACACACCAAGCCAAAAGTCTAGAGCCTCTACAGCAGGATCCAACAAATATTGTTGACCAATGACCTTAAATGTCTTAAACTAAATCAAGACACTCCAACCAAATGTTAAATTGCCCCACATGCACTGATGAATTGAATATGTAATTAATGTATCGTTTGGTCGGATTCATGCATCATAACACATTTTTGTATTGAAAATTGAAATACAGAATTGAATAATAATCAGATATTTTAAAATGGTCATTGTTGATGTCTTGAATTGATTTTGTCACATGATTTGCAAATGTTGGTTTGCTGACATAAAATGCTCACGTCACACAAACACACACACACACACACACACACACACACACACACACCACACACACACACACACACACACCACACACACACACACACACCACACCACACACCACACAAAACAAATTTATTATTACATTCAAATGTAATACATACAACCCTGTACATTGATACACAAGCACAGTCAGACACAAAGTAAGCATCATAAAGTATATAGGCATGGATTAAAATGCACCACTCAGTCTTATTCAGTAGGGCTCTCTGCTCTCCTTTTTTATCCCTGGGCCTGAAAAGGTTGAGGATCCGATGCTCCAGAGCAGAAGCTTCCTCACTGTTTCTTTACCAGTTAATTGAGACATGGAAGTGAGCCGGTATAGCTGGACCTCAGCTTTCCCGTGTCCTAACTCTGCTGTGTGCAGATCAGCGGGTGGGTGTGCGCTGGCACTGTCGGCCCAGGCGCGGTGTGAGGGCCCGGACCCCTTGAGGGAGATGGTGGGCTGACTAAGCAGCGCTCTATTGGATCCATCGTCCTGAGCCGGTGCCACGATGCCACCTGCGCCAAAGAGGAGGCTGCGGCCGCCGTCTGCTCTAACAGTCCATTCACAGCCACCCATATGGCTCGAGCCTCAGGGGATCTCCATGCCAACGGGGTGGAGGGTGAGGTGGTTCATTTATCCACCCATCACAGCTTTAGAAAAATCACACACATGCGATTACACGCTTCATTGTTTTATATCCATATTTTATCCATTTTATTGTAGCTAGTTCAAATTGTAACATAAACCTAGAATTTACACAAAGCTTCGACTGACTGATAATGTGCATTTTTTTTGCTGTTGTTGTAATTATTGTCTTTGTTAGACAGGCTATCGTTCGCCACAGCTGGCCTGTGTCACGGGCACATCTGCGTCCACTTAAATTGCTCTCTGACGGGTCGCTAAATAAGTGTCGGGCCACACATTGCCCATTTTGCTCAGAAATTCATGCGACGACCACCGCCATAAACATGTAAGCTAATAAACACGGGCTCCATAGCTGTAAAAAGCCACATTAAAGCCTGCAAACGGCACTCTTGACTGAACATCTGTTAAGTGACATGAAACAACCTGATCCTGAAAAACACAACAGGGACTGCATAAACTTACAATGGCGTAATTTCTCTCAATTAGATTCTCCCACAGAAAATTAAACAACCTCACTCCATTGCCCAGCAGCATTAAGAAACCAGCTTGGAGCCAAGTTCACCAAAAGTATCAATTAGTGAAAACCAATGACACTCTATAGCAGAGCATTTTAACTGATTTTGTTGCAGGTTCCACATTGGACTTCAAGAAGTGACCCAACACAGTACCAAAAAAAAAAAAGAGCACATAAAATATATTATGATGAATTGAACAAGTCCAACAATAAGATCATGTATTAGTACGACACTTTCGTGAACATTTGGTATTAATGCATAACTAACAATTTTAGTTCATCAAAATGTTAATCTTCATGTTGATTCACAGTACATTTTTGTGATCAGGCAGAACTTTTGATCTTATAAATGTACTAGTAAATGTTGCAAGAATCGCAATATATAAATTCGAAATTCTGATTTTTTTTTTCTCTCAATTTTGAGTTTATATCCAATGATTCTGACAATTTGTAAAGTCCGAATTGTGACAAACTCACAAATAAAAAGTCACAATTACTTTTTAGGTTTTTTTTAGACCAAATGCATTGACTAATATACAGTGTTAACCCTTATTGGCTTTAATTAATATCAATATTTTCAGACACTTGGGACCCTATCAGAACAATAGCCCTAAACTATTTGTTGGAATTCTGCAAAGACATTTACAAATTTTTGACACTCAGTATACTCATATGCATGCACAAAAAATAACATTGTTAAGATATGCATACATTGACAGTTTAAACAATGATCTAATTTCTGATAGTAGCAACTTAGAAACGTGAAAAAGTGAACATGAATAAAGTTGTGAGATTGCAGATTAAAAATGCAACTTAAAAAGCCTGTAGGTGCAATTTAATTTTTAATATGTTTACAACTTACTGCAACAGCACCAAATGTTGCAGCTTTATTTATTTTTTAAATAATTATTTTTAGAGAGAGGGGTGTGTGCGTGTGTTCACACATCCCTATTACATTACATCTGGAAGGCGGTAGTAATTTTAGAAGATACAATATAAAAACTTTGCTTGCTTAAACTGTGTACAGCACAGATGAGGACTGCAGATAATTAGTCTGATGACATAGGTAACATGACCACAGATTGTAATAAAGACACAGAGCGAGCTTAAAAACATAAGATAGAGATATTGGGTCATTTTTCCCGAAACGCACTCCCCATCAGAGGACAAATGTGGGCGAGGTATGCCAGTTCCTCAGCACGGCTATGCTAACAGAATCACCTTTATCCACATAGATAGGTGTCAGCGTCAGCAGTTGGGCTGCCAGTGGAACAGGCTGTGTCTGCAAGCCACGCTGTGCCAAAGAGTCCCGATCCACACGAAGGAATGCGAGTGTGTGGAAACGTGAGACCATCTTCCACAGTTTCGAAGCATTCTAGCATATTCATGAATTTTTATCAAATTGAAAGGTTGTATGTATTTGTCAACTGTATCGCCAGTTAAGAGTGCATTTAAAAATGTTTAGATCCACAATATTACAATTCTGGTGATAGTGATAAGCCGCTAAATTATTTTCATGTTATAGCCAATAATTTAAACAGCCGATATTAAAATTATTTACCGTTTCATCCAGATAAACTAAAAATAACACACTAAAATAAATCGGTGTAAAAACGCTACAAGTGAATTAAGGCATCACAACATTATAATGTGAATTTATGAAAAATCATCTTGAGACTTGTTAAAGGTCACATTTAACTGTCAGTGAATTATTAGTGTGTTTAAAGATTAACTTTAAGTGAGTGTTAGATGACAGCAAAGGTAATCAAAAGTGTAAAAATAGGAGAGAAACATAATTACATATCTAATATCAACAAAACGATAAATAAATAAATCTGTAATATCAGCTGATATTACGAGGCCAACATACAGTATCATGCATCCCTGATATTTACTTTCTAAATGTGTTCCTGCTCTAATTGTGAATGAGGAAATTTACCAAAATTAGCATTTTATCCTAATAACATCAAATCAAAATCTTTTTTCCTCTGACAGGCATTGTTTTAAGCAACTCACAATCTTCATGGCTCAACTCTGGCATATAATCGCCCACCATCCAAAATCATGTCCCGCCCTATGCTTTTAACCAAACAAGTCCTTGTTAAAGCAAAGTGAGTTTCAAACAGCCATCAGAACTGACTTTAATGCCTGAGCTTAGCATATCACGAGTGCAGGGCACCATATGGCCACAAGTGTGTCCACTTTAGCTCTATCCCAACTCGTAGCCACACATCTGGACAGCCTTCCCCTCTAATTGCCACTAATGTCTGAACACGACATGAGTCAAGAAGGAATTAACCCTATACAGGACCGCTGACCTGTGTTTATACAGGGCGGTAACAATCTCAGGCACTTTTTCGTCCGTGACAGACAGGGGAAAAAAAGGATGTATTTCAAGCACAGGTGCGCAGGACGTTCACTGATGCCTGAAAATATGACTTATAAAAAAACATGTATAATGTCTGACAATAAGAATCCGAGCAAACAAACACGCCATCAACATCCAACAGGTAGCAAACACAAGCTTGATGACAAAAGCACTTTGTGGCAAGAAACGCACATTTCTGGAGCAGCATGCCCTGAAGGAGCCTCAAGGACTGACCGGGAAAACACAGAAAATCTAGTGCGTGAACAAACACATCTATGAGTTGTGTCAGTGTGTTCATGCACTAGATGGCATATTCAGCAAACAAATGATAACAGGCAAAACACAGCAAACTCACTTTGTGGGTTAGCAATCAAAGAGAGGGAGTTTTACAAGGAGACGATCGGCTGATGCAGGAAGGATAAAAATTCTCAAGAACAAGTTGAGTTCAATCTCCGCCAGCGCAGGTATGTAATCTATGTAGTGAATGACAGGTCATACTCCCCCCAACAACAGAGGCGAGATTTACACCCATCCATCCACTTATCAAAAGTGTCATGCAGAAAAATAATCCACCGACAAGAGTGATGGCACGCTTGTCCTTCGCCAAAAAAAAAAATAGAAAGTATTAAAAAAAGTATTACTAAAATGAAGAGCTTTCGAAATAAATCTCCTCTAGGTTAATAAAGTTGTCATACACTGGATTTTATAAACTCAATGTCAATAAATAAATAAATATATAAAACATCACTCATGGGCATTTCACCCAATATGTTTACTTTATTACCCTTTTAAAGAAACAGGGTGACAATATGTAGCAATCAAGCCTCTCGTCTGATTGGTCGATGCGGGTTTGAGATTGTCTTTGAGACCCAACTATCACCTTAAATGCCACATTCCCATGGTTACCTCGTCCAGAATGGCTTCTAGCTCACTGAACTGCACCAGTTCTGATGGATTTCACTTTAACAGCCTTTAGAAACAGGCTGACAGGTCTGAGAAAGAGGAAGAAATGTCATTCACTGAAACTGTTGTGTTGATGCATGGGATGCATGTGTCGTTACTTGGCGAGGATGTCTGAGAAATTCACATTTAACTAAAACTCTTTCCCTAAATCATATGTAAGCTGGCATATGACTCATGCAAGACATATATGAACCAGCGTTGACACATGCAACAAGACACCAATATGTCTTTCATGTTAATCTCACTGTTTGTCCTAAAGAATCACCTTAGTCCAAATTTGTGTTCCACATAACTGTATGTTAAACATCAAATATCTTTTGATTGGCTGTTATTGTGTGTTTTTTGTAAACCAATACTCATTGGAATGTTTGGTTGTTAGGAAAGCTAATGCAACATGCCACCTTTTAGGTCCTCTATAGGCAAAGGAGAAATGAGATAAAGTAAAAACTAAATTAAGATGTCTGCTTTGACTGAAATTATAAGAAAGTGTGTATAATACAGCGCAGTCTCATCCCAAGAAGTCATATATTGACGTCTTGGGACGTCTTTTGACCGTACGTCAATATCCGCCGTTTTAGGGTACCTTTAAACGTCGGTTAGATGACGTTATCGGATCCTAACTCTACCCCAGACCTAAACCTACCCTTAAACCTACCCCGTCACCTAACCTGACGTTAAAGGCAAAGCGTCAGTTGTATGACGTCCCAGGATCGTCATATAACCGACGTTTAAGGGTACCCTAAAAAGGCGGATAGTGACGTATGGTCAAAAGACGTCCCAAGACGTCAATATATGACTTCTTGGGATGAGACTGTGTTATATAATACAGCCCCAAAATATGACTTCTGAACAAGAAAATTTGGGGTAAGCTGCATTATGGTGTACTGTCAAATCATTAATAAATAATTGCATTTCAAATTATTTTGTTGCATCTTTTGCACACTACCATAGTAAGCGTGATATAATAAATGAATACTCTAAAATTGAAGACTGAGGAAATCACTGCTTTAAAAGTCAGATTTTCCATCACAGGAAAAATTGATATTTTAAAATATAATGAAATAATGTTCAACAGCAATATTATTTGTAAAAGTATTTACTTCTTTTAGATGCAAAGCTCACTATCGCTATTAGTTGGGTATGGGTACTGACACAGCTTATGCTACGGATACACTTTACCCAACAGCTACCATTTTGAGAAAAATAATTCATGGCTAATCTATACCAAGATAATTTATATGATTTTACACTAGTACTTCTTTAACAGTAAGTTGTCTACATGGCATGTAAAATGATCTTTATGCCAAAGCAAATTAAATAAATATATTTTTTCAGATATGATGCGCCATTTCTAAATATAATATGCGACACAAAGTGAAAAGGGGCCCACTGACACCACAACTGACTGACCTCTTGGCAAGTCCATCACTGGCATGCCGGTGCCCTTAGGAGTCTTTCTTTTTTCTTTTTTTTCCACTCATGGAGTTGCTGTGCCGTCCCCCATGCTGAGTTCGGGAAATGAGCCTCCCTGTACCAATTTGTCCTGGCCTTTCAGCCCCTGTCCCTGATAGACCACCTGCCCAGGGCCTCTCATTGCTCCCATGCAGGGGGTGGCAGTGCCCTCCATGGGCCCTAACTCCCAAACCCAGCTGCCTTAATGGCCGCCGCGTTGCCCTATCGTGCCAGGCAGCGAAGCATGGCTCTGCTCCACCAGACGCCAACACTGCTATGGAATGCTAATGACCTCTTCAATTCCCATCTTCCGTTCAACTCCAGACACGTAGCCAACCCTTCCCCCACAATCTGTTGTTTCCGTCAAGCACGCATGCAAAAAATGACAGTTTGTAATAAAAGGTTCATATAACTGGAATGAGCCTACAATACACGCATTCAGGACAATTATGAGATTCAGACAAACATTTTGAGAGGGTCTTTTCACTGCGAGCAGCTTTTAGCTGGTCGTGCACTTGACTGTCGCACTGCGTGAGTTCAGTAGCTCAAGTGCACTTACAGACACTTCTCCCTATACACCCCCTACCCCGCATACTCGGGCTGAATGAGAAACTAGCATCCCCTTGGGCACATTCATTCCTAAGGTGACTGGAACAAGTGGAGATTGTAGTCCGTGTTTACTTAAAATGAGAACAGATTTAGAATTGGAGGGGAGGAAAACAGGAATTGCAGCCAGTTCCAAACATCTACTCTATACTCATTTAAGTGGCTCTTGATATTATTCAAAGAGGTTCTCAGATGCTGAAGGCTAGTGATGGGGTGGAGACCGCCTATGCCGAGTCCGAGTCAAGACCGAGTCTTTGAAGGGTCGAGTCCGAGTCGAGACCGAGTCCGTTGTTTTTCAAATACAGTCGAGTCGAGTCAAGACCGAGTCTTTGAAGGGTCGAGTCCGAGTCGAGTCCGAGTCGAGACCGAGTCCGTTGTTTTCAATACAGTCGAGTCCGAGTCAAGACGAGTCTTTGAAGGTCGAGTCCGAGTCGAGTCCGAGTCGAGACGAGTCCGTTGTTTTCAAATACAGTCGATCCGAGTCAAGACCGAGTCTTTGAAGGGTCGAGTCCGAGTCGAGATTTTGTCTCGACATGTCAGTTTTGATATTCATGATTTAATATCACCCCAGTTAATAATCAACAGTTAGGCCTACAACCTAAGCTAGATTGGGAATTGTTTAGAGGAGCAGTCTTAACGTCTTAATATGGACTATGCTTTTACTATCATTAAAAAAATCCCTACCACATGCATCATCTTCTGCCTATTTTTCTAAAATGCTTCAACAGTGCTGCTCTGTCATCAACATGTTAAGCCCACCCTGACTTTTTTAATCATAGTTAGGACATGCAGAGCAAATTAAAATTTTCTAGTGGCATGTCTAAATTAGCTTAGCTACTTCATAACATTTTCCAATATTTCCCAATTTAAAATATTTGGACAATACACTCGAATTCAGTATATTTTTAAAACTTTATTGGAATTTCATTTTCAAATAATACCCGTCAACATTGAATTTTATTATTATTGTTATTATGTGTATTTTTTATATTTTTTATATGAACATTAAAAAAAATTATTTTGGAAAAAAAATCTCGAGGACTCGGTCTGAAATTACGAGTCCTCCTCCCACTGTGGTCGAGTCCGAGTCAAGACCGAGTCTTTGAAGGGTCAGTCCGAGTCAAGACCGAGTCTTTGAAGGAACAAGTTCGAGACGAGTCCGAGAAAGCAGAAATTTGTCTCGAGTCCGGTCTCGGACTACTACATCACTACTGAAGGCGTTTCTGCCATTTGATGAAAGTAGTCATCAAGCCCTATTTTGTCCAATGGATAGCTAGCAAGAGCCCATAATAGACCAGTATCCCGATCCAATGGTTTCCTTATACAGAAAAACCACTGCAATTGTGGCGTGCCATATACATAATCAATGCACTTTAATTGTGTGTTCATATGCTAAAAGCCTCCTAATCTAATACAGAGATGATTCAATTACTATCCAAAACACATTTGAATTAAAGTATACTCTTAAGGTCTGTTCACACAAACTCTAACAAAACTAAACAAAAAAACAGAAATTGTAAAACATACATACAAATTTTGTGAATACTGGTTTAGTCTGATGAATTTATTCTTTCTCTTAAAATAAATCAAAAACCTGAATCGAGCTGTTTAGCATCTGATAAGCTTCAAAGAAATTCAAAACTATGAATGATCCATTATTTAAGTGATTTGCATTCATTTTAAAGTCTTATCATCCATGCTTTTTGTATATATACCAAAAGTTCAGCAGCTTCAAATGTTGTTTTACATGGTGTAAAAAAAAAAATTGGGGGGACGGTGTAAAAGAGTGGTAAACACCTGTGGTAAAAAGGCATTCTAACAGACTAAACAAAATACTATGCAACACTCCCCTGAAAGTTACTTCTATTCAAAACTAAACTATGGAAATAAACTTGAGTTTTCTTGTGAGTGCTTACCAGATCAGATAAGTCTTGTATTCTTCCGGGAAGTAGACTGTTATTCTCCACTGCTATCAGAGTCTAGGCTTCAACTGGCAGCATTCCTTCTTGTCTGAACAGGATTCTAAGGAAAATAATGCAGAGATGAAAAAGAACTGTGAGATGTAGAGAATTACTAGATGTGCACCGCTATCAAAAAGCAAAAAACATGAACTCATGTTAAACAAGAGGCTTTTTGTGATCTTTTTTTTTCTCTTTATGTAACTGCAGTAAGAGTGATGGTGGAGATTTAGAACCCACCACTGACCAACCCATGGTCATCACCAGGGGTTAAATTGGGATTTATTAAGTGGGGGTGCTCTCCCTAGGGGGGTCCGGGGGCATGCCCCCCCGTGATTTTTTTTTTTTTGAAAAATAAACCATTAAATAGCACTTTCTGGAGAGTTTTGTGCAAAGAAATGGAGAAATTGAGTATTACATGATATGTGAAAAACTGCAAGGTTAAGAGCATTTACTTTGCAACAGGTATTAGGACATTTAGCATTTACATTACTGTTAATCAGTCATCACTTGATTACACGTTGTATTACCTTGTTATGATATAGTGACCCATACAATGTGCTAAACATAATGTGCCACATGGAGAGACAGTGCAGCATATGACAGTAGCAACAGCTGAGAAGATTTGGGTCTGTGGTGACCAGGTCCACCTCATACAAACTTCCTTCTCCCATTCTCTCTCTTTACTACGACAACACACACACACACACACACACACACACACACACACAACACCACACACACACACACACACACACACACACACACACACACACACACACACACACACACACACACACACATAAAAAGGCAAAGTTTTGATTTCTGGCTCCAGTGGTTGCCTCATTACACAACCCACGTAAAGTTGATAATTCCGCGAATAACTGCAATTGCAGATTTCGAACAGAGATGGCGAAAACTGCGGACTGCAGCTTTAAGATATAAAAATGATGATAACACTGGTTAGTTTTACAATCAACATTTGAATTTATTTGTGTTTTACCTTTGTAATTTAATTTTGATTTTACATTTAATTTCATACACATTCTTAAAAACAGTACAGAGAACACACATCTATAACTCATCACTCATCTACTTCATTACTTCCCACAATGGCTGGTATGCAAACACCTCAGTATTAGTCTGCCTTTTCTTACACGCCAGGTGCTCTGTAACTTTAACATTAATAGAATGTTGATATGATATCAATTAAATCATCTGGTAAGTCTGCTGAGTACATCACTGTAAAGTCTGCTGCCAACTAGGGATGAGATCATTGCCGGTGTAACGGTAAAAATTATGTTAATTATTACAGAGAAATTAATGTAATTCTTAGTATTGTTTCTTGTATGCTGGTGGCTATAATATTTAGTACTGGTAAATAATTTTCATAGTAAGTCAGATGCTTATTATTGTGCATTATTATTTGTTTATATTTTAGAACCACAACCAACTTCACATGTAACCTCAAATACAACTTCATAGTTGACTTCACGTTGGAGTTGTAAATAAATCTCCCTGGATCTCAGCCAGACATATCTGGTTCAAGTTCTTTCACAGTGTTTCAGACCGTTTTCAATAGTTTTTACAAGCATATTGCCTATATTTTTGTAATATATTAAGCACTGTTACACTTTTTGAAACTAGTTCAGCTTGTGTAGGCCTGTCACTGACAGGCTGTCAGTGCTTTCTGAACATATTGAACACACTTTTAAAAATACCGCAATAATACCGAACACTGTGATAATTTTGATCATTTTCATACTGTCCCATCTCTACTGCCAACATGTTACAGAGCTAGTCATGCTAAACATGTCTGGAATATCACCCCACCTTTTGAAGAAGTAAGTCAGTTTCCTCTTCTTGGGTGGATATGCTCCACTCATTTCAATTTATCTCTGAAAGTTGGAGAATAAATGGTTGATTTAATTTTCATTAACCACAGAGCTTGGTAGCTAAAAGTAACTTAGGTCTAGCAAGTCTTATATTTCTGTAATTCACACAGATCAAATACAAATATGCTGACTGAATAGATTGCTAGTTTATTTTAAGTAACGTTAGCCAGCTAACGTTAAATTAGCAGTTCTCTTGGCAGTTTGCTGATAATCCGGTATCTGAAGTAAAATGCTCAAAACATCTCCTGAGAAAAATCATATGGTCAACCTAGTCCTGGTTATTTAATTTTGATTTAGTCTTATTTTCCTTACCTTGTCATTCAAGGCCAGGGCACTTTTTTTTGACATTTCTGGAACATCCACATCCCGCGCAACCACCCAGCAAACATTGGTCCGACGGCAACGTCGTGTCCCTGGCCAAAAATAGTCGCGGTATGACGGCATAAATCGGTAAAAATATGTAACACAGAACATTTCCTAAAAATGCATTCAGATACACTTGTACATGTCTACAGTTGCATGTATAATTGTTATTTTAACTTTTAGCTACGTAGTTCAATATATAGCGCATCGGGTGAGAGGACGTCACCTGGCGACGTCTGTTCCACGTGCATTTATAGTCCAGAATGACCCTCTATGAAATCCTTGTGAAATATGCAAAAGCTGTGCTTAATCCTTGCATGGTTAATACTGCAATAATTAATTTAATTGCCCAAGTAGTTTTAAAGAGGTTGTGAAGACGTCCACTGACGTCCTTTACACGTCTAGTCAGGCTGTGTGAATATACGTCCACTGACGTATTTTGCACGTACAGTCTAGCAAGACAGAAAAAAATATCAGGAATTATCTTTATGAAATACACGATTTGTATACAAAGTAAATATATTTTCTTTATCTTGTTTAAAAAAATTATAATCACAAAGTGCCCAGTGTGGTTACGTGATTGCAAAGCTGCCTTGTAGCCTACCTGATGTATTCGTTGTTATTTTTTATGGAATGTATGCATATACATCATGTAAAACAGAAATATACCCGGTCACAATTTATGTCTGAGTTGGCCAAAACCATAAACTGTGCTGCCAAAATGTAATAACAAAACATCTCGCGATATTACAAAATCCTGTGATGGGATAGATTATCTCGCGAGATGTTAAGGCGTTCTCATAGATTCTGGAACTTTGAACAACCACGAGGAGAGAGGAGGGAGTTGTGTCGATATTAAAAATCTAATGTTGGGTAAGTACATTTTGTATTATTAGAAAACGTGCTTGAGTTTTACTTGTTTGACATGAATGAACCGAAAGAAATGATGCCCACATACATTGTCAACTGAAGTTTACTGAGTTTGGCTAAGATTAGCCAGTAGGCTAAAAGTTACTTTGAACGTATACAACGGTACCATAGTATAAAGTATTGTTTAATGATACAGTCAAAGTCATTACTGTAACTTATTAATGTAGCCTTTTGAGAGTTTCTTTCAGAAAGTAAATTATCTGAATTGGAATGAAATGTTTAGTTGGATTTTAACATGTATGTTTTCAGTAACTGCTGAAGTTAAGATTCAGTAACTGCTGAAGATAAAAGAAATCTTTTATACAATAAAATAAAATGTAATGCATGTTGATTACCTTTTTCTAATGTTTCATTCATGATTCATTCATCTTGTTCCATGTTTTTTTTTTTTAGCTGTAGACCATACAAATATTTTGAAAATAAATGCAGATCATTTACCTCAAATTTATAATTGTATTTATTTAAAATATATAATTCTCTTCCCTTAGATGCTGTGAAGAGGTGGAGCCCAAATGCTACAGACTCTGAAATTGATGCAGCAATGACAGAACACCTGAAACACACTCCAGGAAGAGCTGGTGGATAAAAAAATGAGCCAAACAATGTGTTTAAAGGGATAATTCACCCAAAAATGAAAATTGTCATTATTTACTCAACCTCATGTCATGTTTCAAACCTGTATGTTTGGAAGAATGTTTAGATGTCGCTTCCTATTAACTACCATAATAATCTTTCTCCAATAATGGTAGTCAATGGTTGCTCTATTTGCTTGGTTATTAACATTTTTCAAAATATCATCTTTTGTGTTCAGCAGAAGAAAGAAACTCATACAGGTTTGGAACATGAGGTTGAGTAAATGAAAGAATTTAAATAAAATTTTTGGGTGAACTATCCCTTTATATAATAATTCAGTAGGTAATTTGCATTTTAGTTTGGTTAACAAATGTTAAACATTGAAAAAAATTAAGAGAAATATAGGCTGTTCAAGATCAATAAAATGCTGGCTAAATCAGAACATGCTGCTTTTTTCTTATATCCACAAATAATGTGTTCTTGTTTGTGATGTGTACACGTGATTAAAACGTTTTATTGACTGTCAGGTCCGACGGGACAAATTTTGGAGCCTTTTAGAACCTTTGTCAAGATGTGTAAACCTCAAGACTTGATTGTCTTTCACGATGTTACACAATATGTGTGTGGTTATTTTAAATGCAGGCTTATATATACACTTAAATTATGCAGCAACACATTTAAACACCCAAATGACGACGCATTTAGACGTCCTGGGACGCGCTGAACAGACGTGGAATTCACGGCCAGAAAAGACGTTGAAATCACGGCCAGATGACGTCAAAGACGTCGGTTCAACTTTCATTTTGGAACTATTTTTCAACCATGACGGGACGTGTCGGACGGACGTCTTTTCAACGGTCATTACACGTCCAAATGTTTGCTGGGCACGGTCTCCCAGGAACATTCATTATTGCTGCGTACATTTATCCGTGTCAGATGCGCATGCGCGAGCGGTTCGCGATCATGGTCGACTGACAACGAGATTAAGCAGCTGAACAAAATTACGGCCGTGTTCCGATTGTTCTCATCTCAGCTCCGCCGAGACAAAATTGACATGCCATTTCAAAAATCTTTCATTTATTGTCAGAAATATGTTTTCTAAAGCATCACTTTCATCAAATTGTATGTGACATAATTTCTAGTAGGCAACTGACTGCAAACGAGCAGGCTTATGTGCCGGGGCTGAGCCCCGGAGAGCCCCGGCCCAATTTAACCACTGGTCATCACAAATATAGGCATGTGATTAGTAAAGTTAAACAAGTTAAAAAAAGACAAAAAAATTATTTGAGAATTGTCTTTATGTCACTGCACCAATCACAAACCAGCCTCTCTCTCTCTCTCTCTCTCTCTCTCTCCTCTCTCTCTCTCTCTCTCTCCTCTCTCTCTCCTCTCTCTCTCTCTCTCTCTCTCTCTCTCTCTCCTCTCTCTCTCTCTCTCTCTCTCTCTCTCTCCTCTCTCTCTCTCTCTCTCTCTCTCTCCTCTCTCTCTCTCTCTCTCTCTCCTGAATGGACACCATGCTGGAGGTCATTGACGATGCTGACGGAGAAAAATATGAGGGTTTTCAAACAGTGTGGCAAGCCTGAGGCAGCAGGTAGGCTCGGGTCAGCCCTCTACCTTGCCCAAACATTTCATTGCCCTTGTACCAGCATGAATTCAGCACTGAGCATTTGTTCTGTTTCTTTTTCTGAGTCTCTCACCTTTCTTTGTACCCCAGGTCTGCGGCGTATTTGAACTGCATCTAACCGAGACTGTTCTCTCTCTCACCTTAACACACCTTTAACAGTCGTTCTCCAGGGACGGTTATTGCTACAGCTGTACAGTCTGTACTCAAGTTCTTTCTCTTCCAGTGCTCAAGAAGAATAAAATGTATCTTGTTAAACATCCCACACATCCTACATTTTTAACATTACCCGAATTCCTGAAATATATTTTGTGGTATTTAATTCCAAACTCGTACGACTGGCTTTCCAATTAACCAAGTTGATGCCGCAGTACTAACTGAATCTGATCAGTGAGTGAACTCGGGTGCACAATGCTTAATTCAATTGAGTATTAACTGCAATTTTCTCCATGCAAAAAGAAAAAGTAACACCCTCAGCCGTAAACATCTCCCGTTCCACGCAAATCTGTCTTCTCAATCGCTTGATCATGGTATCTGTTCTCCAAAGTGTTTCAAGAGCCAGCAGCTTTGGGGCAGACAGCTTTGAAGCCCCTGGAAATACAATACCAGCACTGAGAAAAGCTCCACTTTAGCTCCCTGTGTCCGCCCCTCGTCGCTTTTCTGGCAGCTCGTACAATCCCTCTCCTCCAACATGCCTTCCAAAAATAAGGACAGACGATCTCAGGATTCTTTAATGAACTGTCAAGCGCCTCAGCTCCAGGGTGTACACAAAGATAGGCACCTCAGCAGAGCTCAAACTTACTGTACAGAATAGAGTAAAAAAGAAACCTACAGAAAAAAGGCTTTCACCTGAGTATTTCTAGCTCAGTGTTAGGTGTTCTCTGGTTTATGTCAAAGTAAGCAATCTAAAGTGTTGATTGCTGAAATTTCATTTGCTTGTGCTTTTATATAGTTGACCTTTAGAGTGTTTTGCACAACAGAAAATCTAAGGTGATCCGATTCACACAACACCCTCACAGGGCCCTTTTCACAACTGCCATTTTGTACAGCCAATTCGCAACAATTCAATCCTGCATGTGTAAGAAAAAAGGTCAGTAAGCTATTTCTGTTTTCTACTAGACATTGTACAGAATGTTTGTATGAGGTTTTAATCAAAATCACCTGTATTCGCCAGAAGGCCTATTTGTGGAGATATTTTGCACATAATTAATTTTTATTAACTTTGAAAGTACAGTTTTTAAATGTAAAATTTATGGAAAAAAGTACAATTGCAAGGACAATTGTACAATTACAATATGATAGAATACTCACACATTATAATACGCCTAGTTCTGGAAACAATTGCTATTGAGTCAATTACCTGACCCATAAATGCAAAGTAACAAACTCGTCACTGGTGCCTGTACTGAACTGTGACGTCAACGCTGCCAGACAGGCCAAAAAAAAAAAAAAAAAAATTCACAGCTAATGTTGAATGGCTGTCATTGGAAAGCAACATTACTGGTCTGCAGAATGGTGTAGTTGCAGCATCTACTCACTGTAAAAAAAGTCTTTCTACTTCAAAATGTCATGTTTAATTCAATGTTACTTGCCATTTCTTAGTAATTATTTGTGAAATTGAGTAGCCTTTTCTGAGTGAAAATTGTTTCAAAACAAATCCAACACCATTTTTTTTTTTACTAAACCGTGCTAACCAGACAAACCATGATCCCTTTATTATTACCTGCGCCTTAGCATGGTCTACGATTAATGGTAAGCAAAACCTAAAAACAATCTTCCACCATCTGATTTTTGATGGACATAATTCTCAAAAATCTTAAATTCAAAGAAAAAGAAAGCTGTAGACATAAAGGTGTTGTTAAAGACAGGAGTTTGTTTAAACCTGAAGGCTGAACAAGCCTGCACATACTCGCACACATCCACACAAAAGATGTTGCCACACAAAAACGCAATGTACAATTACTTTGTGATACAATACCCACACATTAGCATAATAAAGAACAATATGCCAGCTTAGCACAACTCTAATGATAGACCGCTGAAAATAGAGCCTCACTCAGATGAGGTACAAGGAACTGAAACTGCGTGTGAACTTGCAGTCGAGCAGACAACCATTCACGGAGCACAATTTGATAAACCGGGGAAGAAAATTGTCACTATATTAAACAGTCAATAGTCGCAGGTTATAACAAAAACCAAACAACCTTCTGTTTTCTAAGAAACACTGATTTGATTTGCTCTGATATTTTGCCATTTGAAAGTGTGTTATCACAGCAGAAGCTCATCCAGAAAAGGGATGTGAGGATTATACACACATATATGTTATTTGTGCTCTGCTGCATTTTCCATGACAGCTCCCTGACACCAGTGGCCATGCGGATGGCTGCAAGCTAGTTTCTAGTGAAGGGGGCACAGTTTTTTATTATTTGTTTTCTCTTCCAAAGCAGCCTTTGTGTCTGCAGCACCCTGACACCGTGTCTGGGACACTATCCGTATATATATTTGCTAATACAATGGGTCGCTAATACAATGCTAAATCATAAATCAGATGTACCCATACAATAACATTATGATGTCCAGCAATCGATTTAAATAGTAGCCTACATTGAGTTTAATTTGACGTTTAATGAGATCTAATATGTGTTGGTAGTGTCGAGATTTTTGCCGTGTCGATGGCAAAAATGTGTAAATGAATAAGACGCAACAACGGAGTGTCTTTAAACCCCTCTTTTATGCAGAACTACTTCCTTCCGCCACTGACTCGAAACTCAAATTGACAGTTTTAAAACGGATAGTTCTGGTGCTTGTTTCTGATTGGTTCAGCCACGTTCGAAGCAGTTGTAAAATAGCCTACTCAACAAACATACATCTGTGACCGCATTACATTAGTATTCCTGCGCAACTGCCGTTTGTGATTCTTTGTTGCGGCATGTGTTGTTTGGCAACCTCTTTGGAACTACATTGCTAGGCGGAGAAAAAGGCTACATGTAATGTTATATATTGTTTGTGGCTGGTATTTATTTTATGAATAAAATAAATATTAAAATGGCTTTAATAATTCAAATCACAAAATCAGTTTAAATGTCCGCTGAGAAAAAAGCGATATATTTGTCTTTGTCCTTTTCACAGTCAAGGGGATTTCCCATGACAGCGCTAGCTAGTCAATGCATTTCAGTCCCTTTCAATATAAAAGTCCTTGCTGCTGACTCACTCATAAAGATGTAAGAAAGGTGTAAAAATGTAGTTAACTTTCACTGAAGTCGAAATAATCACTAACGGACCCTTTCTCAATACCAAATATGGCATGTTATTTATATATAGCCTATTTATATTATTTTAAATATTATATTTAAATGAAATAAAATGTATTGAAAAAATAGGCTATATATAAATAACATGCCGTATTTGGTATTGAAATAAACAATATAAAAAATGTTAGCCATTATAAAAGTATAAGTGTGTACAATAGGAAATAAACATTTATAACATATATATATAGCACTAGACCAAAAAAGAACCAGACAGCAACCAACATTCCTGTTTTGTTTCATTCTGTTTCAGAAGACCAATCAGTTCTGTGCCAGTGCCCAGCACCACAGATTGACATGTTCTCAGTGGCTCCTACAGCCACAGCAAACTTTGACCCGCTCCCCCACTTTCTTCAATCGCAACCCCCCACCATCCTTGGCACAACCTACTAGTGTGCTGCTGGAATCCATGTGAAGTGAGACCACTGTGAAAAATTAATTCTGTAGCTTCTAAAAAGCGCTTTGATTCTTAAACCAGGAGCGCTCGAAGTCCCGCTGTCCTCAAATAACCTACATCTACAAACCAATCTGCACTGAACAGCGAAATGCTAAGATTGAGTTAATGACGGTCTCAAATCAATGTAGCCTGCTGATCTGTACAGACAAAAGGAATTAGAGCAGGATAGAAATGGCTGATGATCTGATATATTAATTCAATTGTTTATATTACGGCCAAAACTAATACGAAAACACGGAAAAGTTTTGCATGTGGCAGTAGGGATTGGGAATCTTAAGGAAATAAAATTCAGAAGAAATTCAGGTACTTTTGATTTTAAATACTGTACAGTTAAACTATTTCTTACAAACAGTAACTTTTCTTTTTAAAGATGACATTAATGCAATCCAATAATTAAAACTATATATTTAACATAATTTAAAAAATGTGGTACCATGGTTCCCTTTATTTACTCATATGAAATAAAAAGAAAAGGAGAGGTGATTTTAACGGACGGACAGACAGACCAATATATTCAAACTCAACATTTTCATTCATTCAAAAATCAGTTGAAATATGATTAACATGCTGTATTTGTTTGACTCATAAAAAGAAGCAGATCATCTTAGTCACATGCACGGCAACTAAATGTTCGATTGGCTAAAAAAATAACCGGATCATAATTATGAGTTTGGAAATCAGATTGCACCAGTTGCACTGTACAATATGTTTCGGTTTACTCAAAAAAAGAACCAGCTCAGAGTCATTTACTGATGAGTAGGACTCCTGTACATCATCACGAAAATATCAATCAATTGAACCATTTTTTTCTGTTCCCAACACTAGATGGCAGTCGTTGTGGCAAAGCGCTGGGTTACTCATCATATAAAAATTGGTTCTCTTACGAGAGTATCTCTCGTACTGCGTAATATCTTACGCTATGGGGAAACACTCTTTCCTCGAGATATTGAAGCCAAAAATTATCCTTAATTTTTAATCATGCAAAACGCTTTTGCAGCAGCAAGCAGACAAGGGCGAGACAGCTCGCGCGCCCATTGGCTGCCTTGCTGGAAAAGCTGCAGCCTATCGAGTGAGGCACTGCGTGACGTAATGACAAATGGGGGCGCTTCGCGCCCATTTCGTCATGTCCCGCCAGTAAAGGCGTGGTCTCGCCCTATAATACCCTCGATAGCTGTATTTCCTCTGATTTTTTCATTCTTCACGCGAAGCTCACGCATCGCGGGATCCAGAGTGAGAAGCCGCGCCGTTGACTTGTAGCCTTCTCAGCGGGACGTGCCATCTTCTGAAGTCGCTGGCCCAGCCGCCTTCAACTGCCGTACCTGCTGCGCTTTCCGGCGTACTATATCCTTTTACTCTGCTAAGTGTGTGTGTGTTTGCTTACGTGACGCAACACCCATTTCTAAAAGAGCTGCGTCTTTTTAAAGATGCCTTCCTGTGGTTCTTGCCGAGCCCCACTCAGCGACGAGGAACGCCACGTCATCTGCGTGTCCTGCCTGGGTGAGGATCACGCGGCCACCGCGCTCGCTGACGGCGGATGCCATCATTGTGAACGCTTGCCTATGGTGACTCTGCGGACTCGCCTAGCTTCGTTCTCCGAGCCCGCATCCCAGCCCGCCGTGATGCCGCGCCGCAAGAAGCGCCGCGCCCTGCGCGCGCCCGAGCTATTTCCAGCCCGCCAAAGCTCGCCGGTTCGCCCGCCAGCTTCGCCGGCTTCGCTCGAGTCGCTCCCAGACGGACAGCGGCCGCCGTCTGCCGCCGCGTCCGCACTTGAGCTCGACAAACTTACCGGAGACGGCATTGAAACTGAGCCGATGCGTCCGCTCTCTCAAGCCGTGGATTACATCGGTCTGAATGGTGAGATACATTTGTGGCTAACGCTATCCGAGATGACGGAAGCTGAGCGCTCCGTGTTCCTCGACGTTCTCGCTCTGCTGGACGCCGCCCCCCTCAGCGCGGGCCCCGGCCGAGGATTGAGATAAAGCCCGAGGTCTCAAGGCCTTCCTAGTCTCTCTAGGAAAGCGACGGTGTTCAGTTCCCGCTGCGGCCGGATTTTCACCAAAACTTCTCGCTCGTTCAGTTCCAAGCAATGTGACTGTTCCAGTGTATTTCGCAGTGAGCAAGCTGGTTCCACAGCCCGCTTGCCTGCGCACAAAGGCCGTCGTTTCGGCTAACTAGCAGCGCCGCCAGGCCCGAGATCAAACACCGCGCTCTCGCTCTGCTGGACGCCGCCCCCCTCAGCGCGGGCCCCGGCCGAGGATTGAGGTAAAGCCCGAGGTCTCAAGGCCTTCCTAGTCTCTCTAGGAAAGTGACGGTGTTCAGATCCCGCTGCGGCCGGATTTCCACCAAAACTTCTCGCTCGTTCAGTTCCATGCGTTGTGACTGTCCCAGTGTGTTTCGCAGTGAAGCAGCCGGTGTCTCAGCCCGCTTGCCTGCGCACAAAAGCCGTTTCTATGGCTACCCAGATAAATCCAATAAAGAGTGCATTTTCTGGTGTTCCGGCCACGGCCGATGGTGTTACGAGTGTTGTAAGAATGCCCACGTCCCAGTGCCCATTCCCACACCCAGACACAGCCCGCCACGGTGCAGGGCTAGCACAAATAAACCAACTCATGTTGGTTGTGCAGAAAATGTAGTGAAAGCGCCCATACAATGCCCGCTTACACTACACGATGCGTGTCCCTTGGTTTCTGTAAAAACGAAACTAACACACATTTAGTCGGCGCGAGCCGACAGTGTTCTCAGTGCAGTAAATGTGCCCGCTGTTTTCGCATTTCCTCACTGACACGCCGAATCCCACGGGATTCACCCCCGCTCGCTTTCTATGCACAACCCGTCACAGAGAAGCTGAGCGCGGCCAGGCTGCCCGCTGTGATTAGCGCGCACCTCGCACGCTGTGAACACAGCGTTGATTCAGTCGGCGCGAGCCGAGTGTTCTCCGTGCAGAAAATGTGCCCGCTGTCTCGTGCCCGCGTTTCTCACAGACACTCCGAATCTCACGGGATTCGCCCCCGCTCGTCTTCTCTGCACAACCCGTCACAGAGAGGCTGAGCGCGGCCAGGCTGCCGGCTGTGATCAGCGCGCGCCTCGCACGCTGTAAACACAGCAGTGATTTAGTCGCGCGAGCTGACAGTATTCTCAGTGTAGTAAATGTGCCGCATTTAGTAAATGTGCCCACATTCCCTCACACGCGCCGAATCCCACAGGATTCGCCCCGCTCGCTTTCTCTGCGCGTCCCGCCATAGAGAAGCTGAGCGCGGCCAGGCTGCCCGCTGTGATCAGCGCGCCCCCCGCCTCGAACGCTGTAAACACGGTGCTGTGTTCCCAGTACACAGGGGCTCTCGAGCCGCCGTCCTGCCGCGGCCAGAGCCCAGATTTCATTCTACCCCTAGCTATTCACGCAGATGCGTGGTCAAGGCTTCCCGGGGTATCAGAATGGGTGTTGAACACTATAACGAGAGGCTGTTCGCTACAGTTCGCTCGACGCCCCCGCCGTTATACGGCGCGAGTCGAAACTACGGTGTATAGCGAAGTGTTTCATCTACTTCGAGCCGAGATAGCGAAACTACTGAGAAAAGGGGCTATAGAACCTCTATCTCAGGGCGAAGGGGGCTTATACAGCAGATATTTTCTGGTACCATAAAAAGATGGTGGGCTCAGACCCATTCTAGATCTGCGACTGCTGAACAGAACGCTCGGGAAGCGCCAGTTCAGAATGCTTACGACCAGGAAAATCCTCGCGCAAGTGCGCCAAGGAGACTGGTTCATGTCAATAGATCTGAAAGACGCCTATTTTCAAATACAAATAGCGTCCCATCACAGGCGATTCTTGAGATTCGCCTTCGAGGGCCAGGCATATCAATACACAGTCCTGCCGTTCGGCCTGTCCATAGCACCCCGTACGTTCACGTAGTGCATGGACGCGGCCCTCGCCCCCCTGAGACTTCGGGGCATGCGAGTTTTGAACTACTTGGACGATTGGCTGATTCTATCTCGTTCACGAACGGAGCTCATAGAACACAGGGCCGCATTACTCGAGCACCTCGAGGAGCTGGGCCTTACAGTCAATTAAGCGAAAAGCTCACTGCTCCCCAGTCGGAGAATTTCCTTTCTGGGAACAGTGTTAGACTCGCTATCCATGACAGCACGCCTGTCACCGGAGCGCGGATTGAATATTCAGCACGTCGCGAGATCCTTCCGCCACGGCTCTATAGTCCCGCTCAGAAGGTTTCAGAAAATGCTGGGTCTGATGGCCTCAGCAGCCTCCGTACTCCAGTTGGGCCTGCTCCGCATGCGCCCACTGCAGCTATGGCTAAAAGCACGAGTTCCCCCAGGGCGTGGACCGCGGGTCTATTTCGCCTCAGGGTCGACCTTCAGTGCGTTTCAGCTCTGAAACCGTGGAAAGTGACCGACTGGTATCAGTCAGGTGTGAGTCTGGGGATCGCCTCGGGTGTGAAGGTGGTGTCTACGGACGCCTCCACATCGGGGCGGGGAGCGCTGCTCGAGGGCAGACCGCTAGCTGGCCTATGGTCAGTACGGGAGAAGCTCCTTCACATAAACTGCTTGGAATTAATAGCAGTCGACAAAGCGCTAAGGCGCTTCTGTCCCCAGATAATAGGCCACCACGTATTGGTCCGGTCGGACAACATGTCAGTGGTGGCGTACATAAATCGCCAGGGCGGCGTCAGGTCCCGAAACCTTACAGGCTGACGGAACGCCTCCTGGTCTGGGCTCAGCACAACCTGCTCTCGCTGAGAGCGGCGCATGTGCCTGGTCACCTAAATGTGGGGCCAGACAGGCTGTCCAGAAACAACGTCCCAGCAGGAGAATGGTCTCTGCACCCGCAGACGATCCAGCTGCTGTGGGAAACGTTTGGCAAAGCGCAGGTGGACCTGTTCGCGTCCCAAGAAAACGCTCACTGCCCGAGATTCTTCTCGAAAAGCCGGGACGCGCTGGCCCATGTTGGCCCCGCCGCCCCCCCCTATATGCTTTTCCCCCTGTCTCACTCCTGCCTCAGGTGTTGGAGCGAATCAGGAGGGAGGGATGCCCAGTGCTACTCATAGCTCCGCTCTGGACAAAACCAGTCGTGGTTCCCTGTCCTGATGCAGCTGACCAGCGCTGCCCCATGGCCTTTACCGTTGAGGAGAGACCTCCTCTCTCAGGCAGGAGGCTCGATTTGGCATCCTCGCCCGGATTTGTGGTCCCGGCACGCATGGGCCATCAACGGGTACCCGCTGACCTCCCAGAGGGAGTGTTAAACACGATCGCGTAGGCTAGAGCCCCGTCTACCAGACGGCTCTACACCTCGAAGTGGTCTGTGTTCTCTGCTTGGTGTCAAGCGTAGAGCTTTTCACCTGTAGACTGCGGGGTTACGGAAGTGCTTTCCTTCCTTCAGGAGCTACTGGATAAGGGCAGGACCCCTTCCACGCTCAAAGTATACGTGGCGGCCATAGCAACGTTTGTAAAACCGGTGTCTGGCCAGTCACTAGGAAAGAACGACTTAGTCGTGCGTTTCCTTAGAGGAGCTCGGAGGCTAAACCCTCCCAGGCCCCTTCAGTTCCGACATGGGACCTTTCCACGGTCTTGGAGGCCATGAAAGGTGCCCCATTCGAGCCAATCCAGTCGTCAGACATCAAACACTTGTCTTTCAAGACAGCGTTTCTTATGGCTCTCGCTTCAGTGAAGCGCGTAGGGGACTTGCAAGCGCTCTCAGTGAGCGCGTCATGCATGGAGTTTGGACCTAATGACTCAAAGGTCATACTCAAACCGAAGCACGGCTACGTGCCAAAATCCCTCAACACACCGTTCAGGGCACAGGTGATTTCCCTGTCTGCCCTTCCGGTTCTCAATGAGGAGAAGGACGCGAGTCTCCTTTGCCCTGTCAGGGCACTAAGGGCTTATGTGTCCCGCTCGTCTGGTTCAGACAGACTGAGCAGCTTTTCGTTTCGTTTGGCGGCCGTGCTAAGGGACTTGCCACTTCGAAACAGAGCCTATCCAGATGGATAGTCGGTGCCATAGCGCTGGCTTACACTGCTAAGGGCCTACAGTGCCCTTTGGGTGTTAGAGCGCACTCCACAAGAGGCATGGCCTCCTCGTGGGCATGGTCTAGCGGGGTTACCCTGCAAGATATTTGTATGGCCGCGGGCTGGGCCTCGCCGTCTACATTTATAAAATACTATAACCTGGAGGTTCCCGCCTTGCAAGCTAAGCTTTTGGCGGTATAAAGTTCAGTGCTATCTGCCCGCTGTGCGGCTCAGATACTGAGTTTGACCTGCGTATTGCTCACTGACCGGTACAGCAGCTCATTAAATTGTCGACACACTTGTGGCCACCCAGTTCAGGCTGAATGTTCACCCTGACGGTATGGTCTATTTGTCACATGATCAGCTCCTTCGGATGCTATTTACAGGGAATGATGCTTCTAGCCTCTCTTCCCTCACTCTCTGTGAGTTTATGGTGATTATGCACTATATGCGCCCCGGGCTTCGGCCCCTGGGACTTTGGTGTTGGATCCCTACCAGCACGGCGTGTTGCATGGTGTTCCCCATAGCGTAAGATATTACGCAGTACGAGAGATACTCTCGTAAGAGAACGTACTCGGTTACTAACGTAACCTCGGTTCTCTCTAGAGAGGGAACGAGTACTGCGTATCTTGCCGTGCTTGGAATACGCTCTGGTTCGCTTCAGCGTTGAAAAATCAGAGGAAATACAGCTATCGAGGGTATTATAGGGCGAGACCACGCCTTTACTGGCGGGACATGACGAAATGGGCGCGAAGCGCCCCCATTTGTCATTACGTCACGCAGTGCCTCACTCGATAGGCTGCAGCTTTTCCAGCAAGGCAGCCAATGGGCGCGCGAGCTGTCTCGCCCTTGTCTGCTTGCTGCTGCAAAAGCGTTTTGCATGATTAAAAATTAAGGATAATTTTTGGCTTCAATATCTCGAGGAAAGAGTGTTTCCCCATAGCGTAAGATATTACGCAGTACTCGTTCCCTCTCTAGAGAGAACCGAGGTTACGTTAGTAACCGAGTACGTTTTCAGACTCTAGATTGTTTTAGAACATTAGCCATGCATTACATAGCGATCCCTGCCTGATAGACTCTGTCTTTCCTTCTCATTAAACAGGTCGAGAAGATTCAATTAAGAATATGTCAAGGGGCCTGAGGTGCTTCTTATATATAGCTTAACTCCAGTTGGTAAACAACTCCTCGCCTGCTTTCCTGGTTTGGTTTAAACTCAAATCTCAGAGGACACACTAAACTGCACCAACAGTGACTACACGAAAGAAAGGAAAAATGCACGTAGAAGCCGAGGGTCCCCAGAAGCCCTCTTGTGCATGTATAAAGGATTTAAAGAGAATAAAATGCAGCTAATTAAAATAGTGTTTCCATGAGATGTTAATGAGGTTTTTGTTACACTTGGGTGGACGTCCTTACATGATGTAGTTCTAATCCCACTGAGTCAGTGCTCTTTGTCCTTGCATAGCTGGCAGCTATAATCCGCAAAAAAAAAAAAAAAAACTCAGTCAAACATAATTACCGAGCAGTCACATCTGCACATTCGTAAAGTCACCGCATTGCTCATCATCAACATCCTTTTTTCTCAGAAAAAAAACACCTAACTGTGCCCAGTGTCTTCCCTAGGTTTGCGTCTCTCTCATGACTGCGTTCCTATTGCCGACGTCTGGCTCATTTCAAATGAAGCATGTTGCGGTAATGAGCCCGTGATGATATCAGCCGTCATGTGTAACCAAACATCAGAATGTCAGCAGTTCTGCTGCAGGCTGAAGGTGAGGGGAGCAATAACGACGTGTTTTTGTAGGGCTGCCGCCCACTCTCTGGCGCATTGGGACCCTGTGCGCGCAGGCCTCGGGGGGGAAAGCTCCAGACGAGGGGGTTGCAGGATTGGACTTTCTCTCCCGATCGCGTGTTTGTGCAACTGCGTTAACGCAGCAAACTGATGATATTCAACACGCACGCATCATCTGCTTTACGAGCTTGCTTAAAAGTGCTGTGCAAACAAAAGACAAAGAGCATTTAAAGCCACAGGTAAAGTAAACACATCCATAAACAAGGTGGTCAGTTTCTCAGGGGGACGTAGAAACACATGCCTCAATCAGGTCAAAGCGAAGAGGTGTCTCCCTCCCCGGGCCGCTCCATCACAGCGGTAACGAGGTAGGTTAAAGAATACCGCCTACAGGCTTCTTTCTTCCTAGGCTTAAAGCTGCATGTGTGTGTGTGTGTGTTTGAGATGCTGTGTGTTCTATCAAGAATGCAAACAGTTTTTCCCCCGTTACTGAGCCAATTACGGAGATAAAGTGGACTCTCAGGAACGGGAGTGCTCTCATTCCTAACATCTTTTGCCCTGAATCCGACATGACACACAATGAACCTGACACGATGCACCTGATTTGTCAAAAACACAATTCAAAGGCAGTGTGGGAGACCGAAAGTACCTTATACAATCAGATCGACCCATTTTTGGAAAGTTATACAAAGCAATAAGGTCCTGTATCTATATTAGAAGGATACCATGTATGAACTTAAGAGGCAGAAGCTCTACAGTGTTAGTGCCTGAAATCATTTCCTTGCAGCGATTGAAAAATGTCTTATTTGCTTAATCCTTTAAAGACCAAAAATTACTTGGAATCTATGCCTAGTGTTGTATGAAGTAAAAAATTGTAAAACGAAGGAAAGTATGGTACATTTCTAGAGAGAATTGTGTTTATAAAGTGATTTATAAAGTTATGCAGCAATAAATGTGGTTTGGTCAAGAATACACCTGCATCAGGATGGTAGTGTCTTGTCCAAAACATTTCTTATTCTTTTCACATAATATATATATATATATATATATATATATATATATATATATATATATATATATATATATATATATATATATATATATTATATATATATATTATTTTTTTTTTTTTTTTTTTTTTTTTTTTTTATTATAGGGATGCCCTACTATTGTGATTTTGGCTGATACAGATATACTGATAAGTTCCCATGATCTTCACCATGCTCTCCTCCCATCTCCTTTGCTTTCCCATCATGAACTACATTTCCCATAACTAACTGCCTGGACTCATTATAGTCTGATTAATTCCACCTGTGTATACAGTATAATTAACTTGTTTGTGTTTGCCTTAAAGGATTAGTTCAATTTTAAAAAAAAACTTTTGCTGATAATTTACTCACCCCCATGCCATCCAAGATGTTCATGTCTTTCTTTCTTCAGTCGAAAATAAATTAAGGTTTTTGATGAAAACATTCCAGGATTTTTCTCCATATAATGGACTTCACTGGGATCCACAAATGCTCGCCTTGCTCTGTTCTGTGATGCGAGTTCGTGACTCTCCTGTTCGAACTCGTTCATCAAAATGAACAAATCTTTTTTCGAGTCATTTCGTTCATTCAACAAACGAAATGAACAAAATAACTCAAAAAAAAAGATTTGTTCATTTTGATGAACGAGTTCAAACAGGAGAGTCATGAACGCGCATCACAGAACAGAGCAAGGCGAGCATTTGTGCTCATAAAACTTAAACTTTTTTATTTATTTTGAAATGACCGATGGTTTCGCTAGATAACACCCTTATTCATCGTCTGGTATCGTTTAAAAGCCCTTTGAAGCTGCACTGAAACTGTCTTTTGGACCTTGAACCGTTTGGATCCCAGTGAAGTCCATTATATGGAGAAAAATCCTGGAATGTTTTCATCAAAAACCTTAATTTCTTTTCGACTGAAGAAAGAAAGACATGGACATCTTGGATGGCATGGGGGTGAGTAAATTATCAGCAAAGGTTTTTTTAAAAGTGAACTAATCCTTTAATAAGCTCTTTGTTTTCACTCACTTATTGCAAAGTCTTGTTAGTGTCACACTGCATTTCTGAACGCTCCCTCTTTTATGGTTCTGTCCGGTTTCCTGGATTTCCCTGTTTGACTATATCTTGGACTCTGTTATTGTTTGGATTTTCTTCCCGATGTTTTTGACCCTTGCCTGTCATTTGGATTTTGAATGTGGATTACCATTAATAAATGGCTGCGTTTGGATTTTCAACCAGTGTGTGAACCCACAGTTTGTAACACCTATAATTATTTTTTGTTGTGGCTGATGTGTGTGTAAGGAATAAAATGGAAATACATTTTAAGATTTGCTAAAGATTGCATTTAACCAAGTTATTTAACTATTTTGTAGATTAACATCAGTTAACATTAGTTAAAGAATTATTAAAGTAATTTTCTACAATAAATGTTAAAAATCTCTAATATCACCTGATAACTAAAATCATACCAATATATTATGCATTTTCAAATATGACAACAGGAGTATCTAACAATCAAACAACTGCAAAAGGCTTCTAAGACACTGTCAGTGGCTGATTAATAATTTTCTTCTGCTCATTACATAATCTGTGCTCATAAACAAAGCTAAAATCATCTGAGATCTGAGATCTCTAGTCATATAAATGTTCTCAGCTGGTTTTCACATGGATGAACTAAGGCTGAATCTGAAATCGCCCCCTATACCCTCAAATAGGATGCTATTTGAGGGGACAGCCATTTGTAGTGGTGTCCGAAAACATAGTGGGCATTATTGAGTACACTCATACAATCTCACATTGCACCGCAATAACGAGTGTACAATCAATGTACACTCAACGGCTGTCCGAATTCGCTGACTTGTTTTCATTTACTCCTTCAAGTGAGCAGTATTAGTGGACTAACGTAGGGAATAGTGAATGAGAGTTTAGGGGGCGAGTTAAGTGTTCGCCCCAGCGGTGGCTAGAGGAGTATGTGTGAGCATACAGTGGTGTTGGGCAGTGGCGAATCACACCCCGCCTGCAGCTCCAGAGTGGGGCATCAGCAGGGTCTCCGGGTTGATTGGTCATGGCACTTCCTGAGTGCCAGGCAGAGAAGGATGTGACAGTGTGAAGGGACGCACTCTAGGGAGGGGTGAGTGAGACAGTGCTACTAAATAAAGTCACAGGTCTCTGCACTCCCTAAACCACTGTGCACGAAACAAGATGAATAGTATGTGTACGCGCATCCTAAATTGACTGTATAATAATGACAAATATTTAACTTTTACCCACTTCGCAAAAATCACAGCACTATATTATATAGCCCAAAAAATGTTATGTATATATATATATAACAATTCAAATAATTATATGTAAATAAATATATATATACATAATAATAAGTTTTTAATCCTGCATGTACAGAGCACTGAATCTATCTAGTCTTCTCAATGGTTCCATCTGTGCTATGCTATAAAAAACGCCTCATGAATAAGACTATTTCAATGAAAGATTAAGCACTTTTACTAAAAATTGACCTTGAGCCTGGAAATCAAAGCCTCCATCTTCAAAGACGACGCATTCAAAGAACGCTCGCTCTGTGTATGTGCGTGTTAGTGCACCTTTCTTTACTCTGGGCTCAAGTGTGCAGGTGTGGAGAGAGCGGACAGTGGATCTGTTTGGTTTTGGACTGTTTATTATTGTCTTCAGCTCACTTGACTCTTGACAGAGACAGAGTGAGATGAGCAGAAAGGGGAGGGTCATTAATCATGAGATGGAGGTTGGGTTCTGAGCCAGACTTGTCCATTCCATTGGTATCTTGCCTCTTTTGTCTTCTACGCTGAATGAACCAGAGGGAACACGAGGGAACTCTGGATGATCAGTCAACATGCTCGCATGCCTCTACTGATCACAGAGCACTCAGACGGAAAACAACACAACGAACAAGAAACATAAGCCTCTCACAGATCTCTATGGCTCTGTTTACACCTGGTATTAGCATCTTGAGTGATTCTATCACAAGCGGTCAGGTGAGACAGATTACACATGAATCTCAAAAGCTCCTCCGGTGACCGTGTGTATAAAATCTCTTCAAACAACAGTCATTTTTGTTAGCAAATAAGTTTTGTCAGACAAAAAGAAAGAAAGAAATTCTTTCTATATATATATAATATATAATATATATATATATATATATATATATATATATATATATATATATATATATATATATATATATATATATATATATACACACACTATAGGCTGATGGAAAACACTACAAACATTAACTATGCACTCTAAAAAAATGCTGGGTTGTTTTAACCCAAATTTGGGTCAAAATGGACAAACCCAACTGTTGGGTTAGGTTTTTAAATTACATTTCAATGGGTTTGTCCATATTTGACCCAAATTTGGGTTGAAACAACCCAGCTTTTTTTAGAGTGTGGACAATATGTAAACACTAACCTATTTTTTTTATCAACTCGCATATTAACTAAATTAATATTAACCTTGAACAATAAACCAATTAATCAATCAATACATGTATTCGCAGATACCTAATGCTAACAAATGAATTTCAACAAACTGTTAAGTGTTACCATTGGATCACAAGACACAGCGAACCCCATTTACAGAACTCTTTTTATTTACCCATTACCCATTTATTTACCGTAGCACAGGGCACTTGTGATTGGATAATCTAAGACGATGTTAATACCAGGTGTAAACAAGGACACTGTTGTGCACGTTTCCACCATTTTTTGCAGGCCTCAGACTGGTGACATTACAAAAGCGCAATACCTTAAAGAATGGTGAGAACAGCACAGTCGGATCAGAGCGGGAAACACGTCTGCGTCGGATGCCAGTGGTACCCAGATGTGGAGCCTGCAGCTGCTGGCTTATTAACTCTTCTCCTCTGCACACCTGTATGGAGGCAAGTCTGTCCTGACAGCCACTGTTGGGCCTCGCTGGGTCTAAACATGCAATTGCACAGCAGATGTTGTCGCATTTCACACTTTGTTGAACAAATATTTCACAGCTTTTGAAAAAAGGCAAGGGACGGGTGGCCAACATCAGGCGGATCCGCTACCTGTAGCCTACTGATCACACAGATGGCTGAAGCCACAATTTTACAACCCACTAATGTCATTTAAATCACACTTTGACAGGAATTATTATTGGAAACGTCAATGAGACATCTTTTAAGATTCACCTTTTAATCTCTTGCTACCATTTCCAAATGCACGTTGCCTACTTGCCATTTCTAGCGGATTAATGTTGTTTTCTAAAAATCTGTAATAATGCGGTAATCAATTAATTTCTCCAAATAAACAGCAGAAACTGCCAGTGGTGGTAGGTTGCACATAGCTGAGTGGTTTGTTTACTTCCAAGTTCTGTTTTCATGATGCTGATTTTTAATACACAGGGGGAAAAAAATAGCATACAGAAAGTATTTTAATTATGGAGCTTGGGGTGCAGAGAATGACATGCATAATTTCTCATAATCTCCTGTGTTGTGTATAGAAATATGTATTTTTTTTAATAAAAAAGTCAAGAAAGGAAAGATATTTCGTGGTTTTCCTATACAAATTGACTTTCCTTATTAACTCCTTTATCATTTTCCCTATATGAGGCGAGGATGTAGGGATTGTAATATTATCTAGTTTAATATATTCAGCTGAAAGATGGTGCTCAGGGGCCTGTGCGGGAGCTCATTCTCTCCATGGGTGCTATTTAACAGGGCCAGAGTCAGTATGTATGCTGTGGACCAATATGCCATCCTGTGTGTCAGCAGTTTGGAGTCTCACAGGGTCCGTGATTGTCAGAGAAAAAGAATAAAAGACACTGGCCTGGCAAAACCGAGGGGGGAATACACAAAAATAAAATTGAGTTGTGCCCGCTGATAGTACTGTTTATCAACATGCATTTTATAAGTCTGTTCTAAATGCTGGATGATGCAGCAGACTTACGTGATCTGGCGTACTTTACAGCACAGCATTGCTCCACTACTGTGGCACCTGAATCAGCTCTTTAAAATGCCAAAAATGTGTTCGACTACATTGTGTGTCTGGATATCTGCCCAGTTATAATGCTCTTCTCCATCATTCGAGCATCATTTGACGAATTGCTGCTGTCATGATCAACAGAAAATGTATAGAAACAACTTTGCGCTATTACTTCCTGTGGAAAGACACAGTTAACTGTGGTGTTTTCTAAATGTGGTGTAATTTATAATAATTTACATAGAAAGGAGGCTTCTTAACAACAACAAAAAGAGACAATGATTTCATTTAAATACAGTGGAGAGCTATTTAAGCACGATAGTTTACACAACAAAAATAGTTCTAAATCTGCAGACTGATCTATGAAATGGCGTGTGTATGACACGCCAATTCGTATTTTCATTTTTGGCTTGCTATCAACACGCATAATCGCTTTTCAGCGTGTTTATGAACGCCGTTGACTTAACGTTACATTACTATATAAATATATGACCTACCCTAACCCCGTCTCTAAACCTACCCGTCACTGGGGTTAATACCATTTATGAGTCTTCCCCTACCATCCTAGGAAAAAAAATATCGCTCCCCAGATGTAGATCTACATTTTGCTTTGTTTTCACCCGGAATCACGCGGAATCACTCGGACATTTAACGGCGTTAGACATACACGCGGATAGCTCAAAATGCGTATAGATAACACGCCACTTGACTTGAAAGTGGCGTGTATGTTTACGCAAAAGTCATGATGTCATGTTGAAATCTGTAAGATTTTTTTTTCTTTTGTACACTAAGTGAAAATTATATAATAGTGATCGATTCTAACTATTTAAAAGTAGTAGTATTTTCTTTACATTAAGTGTTAGTAGTTAGATGCTATTTATCCTTATAATGATTTACACATAGTATTTTCCACTATTTATGTTTATTAAAGCTATTAAATGGATTTGGTTTGCTTATCACTCAAAGTACCGACCACTTTTATGGTATTTTTTCATCTTTTTTTAAACTTTAAAAACTCTAAAACTTTAAAAAAAAAAAAAAAAAAAAAAAAAAAAAGTGAACAGTACAATTCTTCCAATTCATCCTTTTGTGTTCCAGGCACATCAGGAATGTCTTACAGGTTTGAAACAGAATGGGTGTGAGTAAATGATAGAATATTAATTAGTGGATGAACTATTCCTTTAAGAGGCATAAAATATAACAGTTTGCACCAACACAGAGTTCATAAAGTTCATGCGAATGGCACAACACAGCAGGAGTCATTATGTCTTCCCACTGTTTTCCACCATCAAAACCCAACTGACCTCATTTTCTGGACTCCTGCTGATTTGCACCAGGCTGCAGATGGTCATGCAGGGAGAATATTTGTTGTGTTGTTGTACACAGAATCTTTTATTTCATTGACTGCAGCTTATAATATTGCTTATACGTGCAGAGCGTGACAACGGCAGGTGAAGCTGGGCCATCAGAGGGAATGCCTGACTCAAACAGGCCGTAAGCAGAGACAGCCAATCTCCACGACAATTTAGCTGATCGTAATCTTTACAATGTGATTCCGTGGGATATCATGTCGTAAGACTACGGAGTTGGATAATGAAATTTTGTAATGAAATTTAGAGAAATGTGCAGAGCTTGTAATGGTTATTGATTGTACAGGCTTTAAACTCAGTTGGGTTGTTTAAGAAAAAGTATATGTAAGGGATACTGTCAGTTACTGACTGACAAAAATGTACAAAATTAACCCAGACAGGGTGATTGAGACCCCAATATGAATTCAGAGATCAAATGCAATAATGACCAGCTGACTGTAGACGATCCATCTTATTATATGGGTACTTAAAGGGTTAGTTTCAAACCTGTCGTTCCAAAACCGTAAGACATTCGTTCATCTTAGACACAGATATTTATAACGAAATCTGAGAGATTTCTGTACTTCATTGACAGTCTACACAACTACCACTTTGACATCATTTTGTGAGTAAATGATGACAGATTTGTAATTTTTGGGGGAATATATATATAGAATTTAAAAAAAATATATATATACACATTCAAAATAATTTGCCTATAGGGGTACATTTTTCACTATTAAATTAGCATTTGCATTTTATTGGGTTTAAATATGATTTTTTTTTAATAAGAGACCATAAAAACAACTTTGTACATCAAAACAAGTTTTACGAAATTTGTGTCAAATTTTTGACAGCTAAATGTAACATTTTTGACAAGCCAAACATGGCAGTATCTGAGTAACATTTATTTTTTATTTATTTAAGCCACAAAATAAACTTTCCATAAACATTCTAATAAAATCAGTAATGAACTATGCCAAAAGAATTTCGCACATTTTATAATTACCCAAAAATCAAACATAGTTCACCCCTTACACACGTTATCACGTCCGTCAAAAACTTACGTAGACTGGCTGTCGTTTGGAATATTGATTCTAACAAAAAAAGTCTGTCAATTCAAAAAGATAACGTGCACAATACACTGTACTATTTACAAGAAGCAGAGGTCCAGCGAGTATACACGCATTTCCTGGAAAACCCACTCTACCGGATGTTTTGAATGTGTCATCGCTTTCCCGAGAGGAGGGAGAAAATGGCGGCCTAAGTATTTTCAACAGAGTTGAAGAGTTGTCTTCAACTTATCTGTCAGAGACCAATAGAGACTAATACATAACAAATTCGTTCTTCAATTGTAGAGGAAGTGGAGGAAGTATGGATTGAATTTTATACGTGAACGTTTCGGCACGCTGTCCAGACTAACCCAAAGTTGAAAAACTACTCAGCATGCCCACCGAAAAAATCTGTAGGATGTTGGTAATTTATTCTTCATTGATGAATGAGTCTGACAAACACTAGAATGTTTACATGTTCCTCCCTCACAAACATTTCATGCACTAAATAGCTCTGGCGAATCAACTTTTTTGCAATTTCGGATGAAACTGCGCGCTTCTCATGCACCAGTGCGATCTGTGGACATGCGTGACAAGGCCTGACGGAGGGGGCCGTCTCCTACACTTTCCTGACACTTATATAAATGAGCGAACACACTGAGAAAACTTGAGAAGGGAAAAACAAGTCATTTCCATGTATGAGACATCTCATTTTACGCCTTCCTATCAGTGTCTGGCTGCCGAGATCTGTGCGCGTGTGGGCTGAAGTGCTCGTGTCAAAAAGAGGGATTGTATCATCTGTCCTCTGTCCTTCTCTCTTGTTCTCTGTTATTCATGCCATTCAAACGGCCCTCCCCTCCAGTGGCTTGCTCAAGCTTGAAAGTGAAAGAAGGGAACCATGCAAGGCATGTTTTTCCTTCTCTCCTTCCTGTCGTAAAGGGCTGGAGGGGGGCGATTAGTGTCTGCTGTCTCTCAGAAAGTTACAGCTTGTGTACCAGGAGACACAGGATGTTACCACTTGACAGATGAAAAGAGAGAAGAAAAGCTTTTTGGAAAAGGAGAGAGACAGGAAGCATGATACAACGTATGAATATGTGACAAAGGTGTACGCAATCTGCTGGGGCCTTGTGTTGCTTGTGTTTAAAAAGCTTATTGGGGAGCTTGATACTCTCCGTAATATGCACTATGTACACCTAAGCATCTAGTTCTAATTTACAAATTTGGCTATTTCATCTACACACATTATTAAGTACATAAAATCAAGCCTTAGTACAGAACACTATGCTAAATACTTGGGCGAGGCAGTGATTCCTACACTACTATTAAGCAGCACTTAAACAGTGCGACCAATGTAGTCTTGAAGCAGATCTTTTAATGAATCAGATACTGTGCGACCGTTTTTTTTAAACCGATTCAACCAATGTAGTCCAACTGATTTCCAAACAAATGACTGTTATTATGAGCCAGTTCTTTTCAGTAAACCAAAAACATATAATTTGAACAGTTTGGTCAAAGTGATCCCTGAATGAGTAACACATATGAACCAGATCTTTTTAGTGAATCAAAATCATACATGTACTGTACAGAATGGGACAACTAAGGTGATCCATTCTTTTTTTACTTTTTATAGCTTTAAGATTAATAATAATGATATGTTACCTTTTTGTTAACCATATAAAGCCAATTATTGGATTGTGTTGATGCCGAACCGAGGAAACTAAACTATTGCCTCAAGATTTTCCTCGCCAATCATATACATATATCATTTTATCCCTTATCACTGATTGAGACTTTGCCCTGTGTGAGCATATGGTGACTCCATATTTCAAATCATTACTTCACATTGGCTGGACATTAAGTGGCAGCAGATGAGATACTTCAGCCCAAGGACTAAAACCAACACAGACCGGTCAAGTTCCTTCCAAGCCGTCTTTTCCTTCTTCATTACAGAAAAAGCCGGGACTAATTGCACAGACCCCATGCCATCTGATAATTACCCTCAGATGTTGTCTAACCCCCCCTTTAAAAAGAAAATGAGCTTGAGACATCAGTTACTCTTGCCTTGGAGGCATCTCACAACATTATGCCAACAGATGTCAGGCATTGCCACCACCAGGCCCCCGGGTGGCAAGACAGACCGCCGGCATAGTGGCACTCGTACCGAAACGTTCATCTCCTGGGCATATTGGAACTACAATTAGAGACAAGCCACTGGTGGTCAAGTATTGGTGGGAGCGAGAGCATTAATAAACAAACAAACTAATGCAATGAAAACAGAAAAACACCTTGGCTCCGGGCACACAGATGGTCTTCTATAAGGGTGTGCTATCTCAAAAAGAGACCTCAAACAAAGTGCCCAGTAGCCCAGTAAAAGGACGCCTGCACATCTGGCAGCCCACCCAGCACTGGGCTAACCCGGCAATTCACTGAAATGAAATCAACATACTGGGCCCATCTGTCACACTGTGCTCTGTGCTCTTTACTGCATTAGGGAAGATAGGCAGTAGATACATAATCCATGGTTCCAGACTAACATAATGTCTTGGCACAACTAGTTCCACTGTATACACTAATTGTATACACTAAATGCATCAACCAACCAATCAGAAACGAAGGACGTTGAGCTTGTGCAAAATGTTCATGCCATAACTAATGCAATGCAATTCAGAACTTGCAAATGAAATCAAAAGGCCAAGCTCTGGCCGTTATTTTTAATGGAATCTCGTCAGACCAGATTCACGAAAGTGTGAGCAGCAGATGGGAGCTGATTCTCCTTCTTCCCCAGCTATTCAATAAACATCAGCAACAATGTTTAATAGAAGGTTGCCCTAACATGGCCCAAAGCTGAGAGGTTTTGTTTCAGTAATAGAGGCAGTACAGGCAGGAGAGAAGAAAGAAAGATGCTCCAAGATCAGCATTCATGTCAGAAAGTGTTGAAGTGGAAAGAGGTGTCACGCCTTAAGCACTTGACCTTCACATGACCAAACTGAGAGATATAAAAACCCAGAGACAGCTGACTGAGATCATTCGCAGGAGAGGAAAAAAAAAACTTGATTTGGCCCAAATCAATTTCCATAACTGATACCACAGAGAAAAGAAAGGTCATGGCCAAGTAAATAAAGGTTTTAGTTGATGATTCACTTGATTCTGTTCAGCGTATGTTATGGCTGCAGGCAGAGGACATCTCTTTAAAGGATTAGTTCACCCAAAATGAAAAATCTGTCATCATTTACTCACCCTCATGTCGTTCCAAACTCATATGACTGGCTTTCTTCTGTGCAGCACGAAAGAAGGAATTATGAATAATGTCCTGGTCACTCTTTTCAAAGCAATTACAATCAATGGCGACTGAAGCTTTCAAGCTTCAAAAAGATCATAAAAGTCAAAGAAAAAAATCCTAAACATGGGCTATATTCTCAAATGCAATACACATTCTATGATAGATTTTATGTAATAAAAATACCTAATTCTAGAGTTCATTAGAGAAGTAGAGACGCTCAATTAGCAAACAAATCATTCCTTGGAATCAGATTTTTTCAACGAATTTGGCTGATCCAATTCAACGTTCATGAATCAGATTGATTCTTTCAACTCACTGACTCAATGATCTGTTCGTCTGAGTTCTTGAGGTAAGAGCTCACAGGAAGGGAAGAATTTCAATAAATAATGGGCATTATAATTATATTATATTATATTATAAAAATGTAAAGTTTTTTTTGCTCCAAAGTTTGAACAATGGGTAATTTTGAATGAACCACTTCTTTGAATAAGATAGAAATCTACTGAATCTATCTGGAGAGCTCTATAAACAATGCATGCATGACCACATAAAACGAGGAAAAATTTGAACATACTAAAATGTCAAGCAGTCAAAGACAAATGTAACATAAACCTGCTCAACAACAGTCTTTGTGCTTTTTAAGCAAAGTGCATTTGCATGCAAACGGCATGAATGGGTCTGGTAATTAGCAGCAGTGATTAACCGGTCAGCAGTGGAGGCCCGTGTGGAGGCAGGTTGATCAAGCCCCCCCTCCCTGACCCTCCTGGAGGCTTCACTGCATTCTAAGCAGCAGCTAGTGATTAACAGTGACACAATACTCCCGCCCTGTTGACATGCCAGCAACCCCTTAAGAAGAACATATTGCCTCCCTCGCTGCTACAGAGATGTGGTGCATTTAAGCACTTTGTCCATGTAATATTCACTCCTAACTAGCTTAACTTGTTAAGTGTCATTTACAAAGATGAAAGGCTTTTCTGTGCTACGCATTTTCTATTTTTTTTTTAGCAGCGACTAAAATAAGTAGTAAACGATCTGATAAAGCAGCCTTGTCTGAATCTCTGTGCCATTTTTTCTTCTATTGTGTGACCATACGCCCCCACAAATCTGCTCAACAAGCTCCCCCTGATGTTCTGAGCAAGGTTTGGTGCATGTTCAATGAAGCTTTGATTGCATTGAATCTAATGTTCCTTACAGGTGTGCAGACAGAGAAATGTGCCTGGAATTATATTACCCATCCCTGCAGGAAGAACACTGACAAAGGACCTTTAAACTATCGTAAGTGGGTTTGCACAGTCTTAAATCGGGTCCTGCTGGACTCTCAACTTCGTTGAGCTGGTGTACAGCAGGTTTAACACCCAAAACACATGTGAAACAAGCAAACATGACCACAAAAATTAGCTGGATTTATAGTTTTAGCTTGTGACTAAGTAAAAAAAAATTTAAAAATTAAAAATTCTGTTATTCCAAATCTGTAGGACTTTCCTTCTTCTGTGTAACACATACACAAATGTATATTTTAAAGACTGTTTTTGTCCATACAATGAAAGACAATGGGGTTCAACACAACACTGGACTCCATTGACTTTTGTATGGACAAAAAAAAGCCCTCCTAAAAACTCAGAAATACAAGATATCTTATTTTGTGTTTCACAAAAGAAAGAAACTCATACAGGTTTGGAACAACATGAGAGGTTTAAAACATTACATTTTAGATTCACAAATATATTCTTTCCCTATAAATATACAGTTTACCAACAGTGTAAAAAAAACGTCTAACCTCCCAACTCAAAATTTTCTAGTGACTGGTCACATCAAAGTTTTTTGATTGGCCCAAGTGAAACTCTGCAAATTGATCAAATTAAATGTGCAGAATTTCACTTGGGCCAACTGAAAAATTTAGATGTGACCAGTCACTAGAAAATTTTGAGTTGGGGAGATTAGAATTTTTTTACAGTGAATCACTGTGAAAAAAGGGAATACATTTAAAGGTTAAGGGATTTTTTTTCAGCATATATAAACTGGCACTTGGACGTTTAATACAGTTTGTCCTCCTGAAGGAGAGAGCAAAGCCAGCTTGATCTGCGTCTCTGTACAGATTCACACCGCGGCAGTCAACCGCTCAATCTGGCTTGGAAACACACTACACAAACTGCCTCAGACTTCAAAGCGTGCTCTTAGAGACACACTAAACCGCCGTTAACGTTCAGGTGAAAGTAACTAGAAGTCAATTACATGACTATAAAAGGTAATAGGAGTGATTGCACTGCCACCGCTCTGATACTGCCTCCCGTGTGCCGCCACAGCTTCTCTCTCCCTTTGTCGATTTAAAGCACTGCTGTAATGAGAGTGATATGGCAATCAGGCAGCTTAAGCAGCCAGTCAGCTACTGAGGAGTATTTCGTCTGTGTTTGTGTCCAAGCTGCTGGGCTTGCTGGGATGATTACAAGAAGCCAAACGGCGCTCGTTTCATCAGCATTCCATCAGAGTTTTTCTTTTTGGGCCAATTTCAACTGACTTCCTGCTCCAGACACATTGATGTCTGAACACAACCAAGAGGTGTTGTTTTCGGTTTGTTATGCAGGGGTGTTTTGTTGCAACCCAATGCAGATAGGCACGCTGACTGGTGAGAATATGAATCCTTTTTAACTTCACAACTCTCATTTTTATACTCTTTTCCATTTGAGAGCCGTTTCACCCAATGCTGAAGAGGTTCTGGCAGCACTTCTGATAAGGGACCGTTTCTTTGAGCAATGCCCATGAGATTTATTGGACCATTTTCAGAAGTGCAGGACCTAAAAATGGGTGCCTAAAAGGAAACCAAGCGATGATATTTTGGCAGCACAACCAAGAACCACTTCAACATTAAGACAGCTTGTGAACTTTAAAAAAGCCATTATAGAGTAAATTTCATGTCTTATAAAATGACATAAAGCGATATCCATATTATGTAAATCAAGTACAGTTGGTCATTTAAAATGAAAGGTGGTCATCTTTAACGTAATAGAGGGCCATTTAATTTAATGCAGTAAAAAGGGCATCTATGATGAAAGAGTGAATGCAGGCTAGATATAAATGATAGCTATCAAACTGCCCTCGCCATTTTAATAGGCATGAAGAACACTTTCCACAAAGCCGGTCCCTCTGTCCTCCTGCCCAAATCTGCGGCACACTTATTGTGTTCCTGCCTTCTCCTCTACCGTTCATGGTCTGATAGCATCGATTGGCTGGTCAGAGCCAGGAAATTCCAAAGAGACCAAAATAATTACAAGGAGATAAGGCTATCTACTGTAATTAACCACTCTCATCTGCCGGCATGGGCCAAGGTTCCTTTTAGGCAGGAAATAAATTATCCTTCAGAACTTGCCACCTCTGAAATATAGGAACAATTAAACTAGAATTAGTTCTGATCCATGGTCCCCGCAATCAAAAATGGACATATTTCAACCATAGCATTATGGCACTATTAAACCCTACTAATTGTCAACACTGTGTGCAATAATGAATTGTATCATAGATGGGAAGGGCATGAGCACAATTACCCGCAATTCATTATATTAGTGTTTTTTTTTTAACCTGGGGTAGGCAAAACCAGCTAAATGGATGCAATACAGGACAATTTGCATTAAATTAGCAGAAGAAAAAAAATTACAAAGCATTTTTTTTATTAAAAAATAAAAACAATATAAAATATATAATAATTATATAAATATAATCTATATAAGATGACAATATTGTTTTTATAACAAAATATATAAAAATCATATATGCTATGCATATATAAAATCAGATATTTTTGTCATACATATTTGTTAAACTACAACCAATGTCATGTTTCTAAAAATATTCTTGGTGCAGCATGAACACGGGCTGTTGTTTATTTATTTACCTCAATTACAGACAATTTTACACTGAATTATTACAGTGTAAGACTTCATACCCCTGGTGAATATTTTATAATTTTATAAAGAAACTTTCTATAGTATTTTAGCTTTGAGCAAAGCTATCAGTATGCCTTTTCCCTTTTCCCTCCATGTTGAAAACAACTCAATGTTTGGGAGAGGAAGAATTTTAATAAGCATACGGTAACCCCCAAGGTAATTAGCTAGGGGATCAAGAGCAGCAAAAGCGCTTGATTCCTCGCCCATTTGAAAGGAATGCTACAGCGTGTAGCTGCATTAAAGACAAGCGTGCAGCAGCCAATAGGGAGAGGGGCTGTTTGCCGTACCCCGTTTAAACCTAATGCTTTCAGCAGCATTTCTAATCCATTTGTCTATCTTGTTCCTTTATTTTTCTACAGGGACAACCTCTTTTGACTGGCCCGCCCTCTCCGTCTTTTTCGAATTCCTGAAAATCATCAATTCCCAAACTGTTTCTGCGCCTTCAGAGGCAGCGTGGAGTGCTTGGCATGCGGAGTGTTATACTGCAGTAAACAACAAGAGAAACTCCTTTGAGCTATTTTGACATTTCACCATCAAGTGAAATGCAAATGGATGACCCTTGGGCAACAGTACTCTCTTTCCTAACAGGGTTCAGATGCTGAACAAGGGCACTATGGTGGGAGCGGCTCGACCAAACAGAATTTCAGCTATCAAGATTTGTGCGGATAACAATGACCCCTTGCTAGAGTTTAAGATGTCAAAGTGAATAAATAAGATTGCGTCAATGTTTACACAGATATACATGGCTGGTTAAGAATTTAGAGATATTTTGAAAGCAAAAGGGTGACAAAGCTTCTTTTAGTTGGTCTTTCAATATAACTCAACACTTATATGCATACATAGTTCATATTTCTGACCAATATCATACCAAAAAGAATTGGAAATGAAATTGTGGGCACTGCCATCAGCGGCATTCCTTCAGCCCGAGACAAGAGGTCAGAATGTGTCATTGAGGGCAGCGTGACCAACTACGCACACTGGAGAAGCAGGGTGAGACTTCTACCTGACAGCTGGGTGGTAGCAGACAGACAGGCCGAGCATGCTGGGAAAAGCTTTGATAAAGGTCACACTAGGCGAGGAGGGACAGCTTTGCTGCTTGGGACTGGGAGAGATTGATCAGAGGGGCAGAGGAGCCGAGCCGTCATCCCGTTCCACTTGGCCACCCCTCCAGTAGCCCAGACAGAATATTTTTAGCTGCAGGGAGAGCGTGACAAGTTGCTAATATCTTGGAAGATGGGCGTGTGACACTGACTTCAGCAGTAAAGAGCATGTAAAGGAGGTGAACATGCCTCTCGGCTATGGTCAGCTTGCACGGGTCAATCGGGTCACAGACACAGTCTGTGGTCTGCTGAGGAGGGCTATTTTAACACTTAGCAAGGCAGATCACAGAAAGATCGTTCTAGCAATGGATCTTGCCAACAAGAACGATCTCAATGAATCGGACAAACTGACATCTAACACAAGCGTGTGTCTTTTTGTGCTACAGAAGTGAATGTTACCTCAAATTGTGTGGCTTGTTGAAATGTTTTAAACTAAATCACATTTCAAAGCTACCAGTCTTCTGGTTTTACCAGGCGGATGATGAAAAGGACAAAAAAGAGTAACAAATAAATAAATCCCACAGACAGACATTACAGGAGTGACTCAAACAGTATTTAAGAGCCATAACATCAGACTTTAGGATGGGTTCTTTTGAGCTGGGACAATTCGGTTGTTAAGTCTGACGTCACGCGTGACGTTTAGCCTCTTCCGGGCCCAAGCGCTCCGCTCGTCTTTCAGATCCTAGACTACATAAAACCTTTTCTTAAAGGGCTTTTTTCGCTTCAGTGCCAGTGGGTGTTACAAGGGATTAAGGGATAGCACCCACTGGCGCCAAAGTTTCTATATTCGTTTAAGATTTGTAACTTACCTAATCAACTGTCGCCATTTTCTCGTATCTTTCTCGTCACAGGGAAAGTGGTAGATGACAGTTAAATGTCACTTGTTTTTTTTAACTCCGATCTATTTAAACAACACGGGAACATGTTAAAACTCCGGCGAAAGCGGTAGGTAGGTAGAGAGGACCCGGCCTTTGGACCCGGAAACAGTATTATCGGAGAGCGCTTACGTCACGACTTAACAACCGGATAAGCAAATGCACCCAAAAAACACCCTAGCAACCACATAACAACATTCTAAAAACAACTCGGAGCACTGTAGCAACTGCATAGCAACACCCTAGAAATGTGGCCATGAGTTTTACATGGAAAGCATGAAAACTGAACAATAGATGAAAGAATGAAAGAATAAAATAAATGATAGATAGATATAATGATAATGAATGGATGGATGGATGGATGGATGGATGGATGGATGGATGGATGGATGGATGGATGGATGGATGGATGGATGGATGGATGGATGGATGGATGGATGGATGGATGGATGGATGGATGGATGGATGGATGGATGGATGGATGGATGGATGGATGGAACAGATAGAATGAACAATACATTAAATGATAAATAAAGAGTGATAGAACGAACGATAGAACGAGCTAATGATAGAACGATAGTAAGAACGATAGAGCAATAGATAGAATGATAGAATGATAGACAGACAGACAGACAGACAGACAGACAGACAGACAGATAGATAGATAGATAGATAGATAGATAGATAGATAGATAGATAGATAGATAGATAGATAGATAGATAGATAGATAGATAGATAGATAGATAGATAGATAGATAGATAGATAGATAGATGGATGATCGCATTTTTTAAGTTAAAGTAATTATAAACTTTGTGCTTTATCGGATCATAAAATGGGTTATAAATATATTATTTGATATGTGAATTGGGCTATTTTAATCAAGAGGAGTAAAAAAAGAGAGAGAGAGTGAAAGAAGTAACTCATCTAAAGTGTGTACATAGAATATTTGTGTAAGCAGCAGTAAACATGCATTGATTTGCTTCCATCAAACCTATTTCTCTTACGGGACATTTTATACCCTCATAATATGTGTTCACGGACTGCCTCATAAACATCATCAGTTTAACACACCTTGATTATGGTTCAGTTCACCTGCAAAAGAATCAGCTTTATTGCACATAAAAGCATACTATTGATTTTTCTTTTCTCCCCCAGCACTCTGGAACAAGACGTTGACGGAATACTATGGAACATAACCTGCAGGAGCGCCCGTTTGATCAATGTTTCTAATTGGAAACAGGCCTAAATGGTTCCTTTAGATGAAAACAAAGTTTCAACAACTCCTATAAGCATGGCTTTACACAAACAAGAACACCTCACTTTAACTATGAAGAAGTTTGATTTAAAATAAAAAGACAACTCTGTTGTTACTTAGGGCCTACACTATGTTGTTTAAAACTTATATGACTAACTGATTTCCTCAGAACACATAAGTTGAAGGGGTAATAATAAAAGTACAGGACTGGGGCTGTACAAAATGCTCCAAAATGATGAAAAAGCACCCTACAAGTATAAAAGTGGTCCAAATGACTTGCGCTCTACAGTATGTTAAGCCTTTTAAAGCCATGTGATAGCTTTGTGTGAGAAACAAACTGAAATTGAAGTCGTTTTTCACTGATAAGCATCCCCTCTAGTGAGTTCACCACTAAATTGAACAAGAATCAGTCCAATACATGAGGGAATCATTTAGACCAATTTTGTGAACTGGATTACCTGAATCATCAAAAACAATTCAAAGAAAAAAGAAAAAGAAAGAAATTGTGTTCACAACAGTGGACTTCTACTTCTCTAATATAAAACACTCATCATAACATGATCGTGTCTCTTCAGAAAATTTGGACTACACTCAATTCATGTGGATAAGTTTTATGATATCTTTATGAACTTTCTGAAGTAGTTGCATGGACTGTCAATGGAGGGACACAAATCTCTCAGATGACTTTAAACGATCTTCATTTGTGTTTCGAAGGTGAACAAAAGTAACGACATGATGAGTGAGTAAATGATGACAGAATTTACATTTTTGAGAGAACTAACACACTAAAGCACTAAAATAACCAACTGGAAATCAAAATTTCAACTAAAACTGAAATTAAAAAATAAGCCTAAATATACATAAACTAATAAAAATGACAAAAACACATTAATTTTCTAAACATTTAAATAAAACAATATGAAATTTGAAAAAATGAAATAACACTGGTGCTAGAAGCTTTTAACAATTTTACCTTGCCCAGCTCTCAAATGATGTACTGTATCACAGTCTTCCCATACTAAAGCAAAAGTGGCCCTAAAGTTTCTCTCCCTCTAGGTTCTAATATACCCAATTATCTGCTTTCCTTCAGATGAGCTGCTGTGTAAATACTCCAGAGGGGGAGCCCAAGCACAGTGAGATTTCCAGGCCATGCCTGATCAATAAGGGCAGAGCCACGCAACCTGCCACGAATGCACCTTGACAAGGCCACATTCCCCAAGGTCTAGCCCAGCGGCACTGTGCAATTATAGCCGCATAACTCACAATGACAAACAGCTGCCCGGAATGCTAAGCGTAGACCACCCAGATCCTTCCGCATAACACATGCCACAGCAGACCTCAGGTAAAAGCTCTTACATGCCGAGATGAGCAGATAGGTGAAGATAGAGGATGACTAGAATTAAGATGAAGATAGAGGAATTCGTGTAGCGCAGCTAGCACAAGCCACACCACAGGTCAACTCAAATCTAGCGCTGGTACTGTGAATTAGCAGCACATTTTGACAGCTGTCATTGTAGATTTGGGGATAAAATGTTCCTTTCGAAGTCTGACTGAGGTCAGTTTAGCTCCTGGGATCCGTTTGAGAAAAAATGACCGCTTATTCTAATGTTTGTTCCTGGTAATATCACATTCATTTCATGCTTGGCTGTGTTTAGCAACAGTGATGTTAAAGATTTTCACGTCGGCCAAGATGGCCGCTAATTGCAGCATTTGTCATTTGACATCTTAAAGCAACCGAGACAAGATTTCTATGACAGGAAACTGTAGCACAGCTGGAGGGACGCGCATTTGATCTCAACACTTGGACATTTCGTCTTTCCTTGTTAATGACCCTGTTTTCCAGAGTTGAATCTGCCAGTAATGCATATTTTTTTTTCATAGTCATGGCTCATTTTTTTTAGTGGCCAAGCATGAATATCATAAATAGATAGCATGCTGCTTTTACAAGTTGGAAATGTTTTTTGGTGAGATTTTTAATTTCACAGGACATTAACTGTTATACAACAAAGGCTTGTGTAAATAGATTTAGGCTGTCGCTTATCGAAAAAGTCAAACATTTCATAAAATTCACACTCAGAGTTAAATTTGTTTATGCATGAAAGGGTGGCATTTTATCAGAAGAAGCTTGATTTCCACTGAAGTTCAGGTCTTTGCACGCAAAACTCATCTTTGATATGTCCTTTTAAATGACTAATCAGATAATAATTGACCAATCGATCCCTTATGTACTTGCCGTTCATTCTGCCTAACATCAGTGCACTGGGAATGTCATCAAGTGGTTCTGCAAGCTACAAAAGGACCTGAAGGAAAATGTAGATGTCACCACTAGAGCTTAATGCTTGTTTTAAGGAGAGCTTCCTGAAACCTTGTTTATCAGAGGGCTAACACAGATGGTGGTGATATTGACACAATGCAAGAGATAAGCCACTTCACATCCTTATTGATTGCTAACCCTGACAATCATCTGGAGACTAATTCTTGAGCATCCAGCCCTGACGACACTATTGTATGTTTAAACGCGCACACACATAGACATCTGAAGCTCGAAGGAAAATTTGACCAAAAAAATGCTAATTCTGTCAACATTTACTCAGCCTCATGTTGTTTCAAAAATGACTTTCTTTCTTGGAACATAAAAGAAGTTTAGCAAAACACAATGAATGTAAACGGTGACCCAAAACGATAAAAGGCATGATGCGTTGCAAGTTTTCTGGAGTCGTACGATAAATTTTGTATGATGAACAGCCCACAAATATAAGCCAAAAAAGATGCCAAAAGTAATTTGTTATTGTGTCCTCTAACTGCACTGTAAAAAAACCTAACTCATTATTTTGAGTTATCTTTTTGCATGGGTTTTTTTTAGTTTAACTAACTTATTTCGATAAGTTGAGGACATGAAAAACTTAAAATTTCTTGTTGTCTGGAAAATCTAGTTATCTCTACACAAAAAAATAAGTTGAAATAACTAAATTGCTAAAATATGTTTTACAGTGTGACAGCAACACACCAAATTTGTATACGCACATATTTAAATAGCACAATTGGGATTTGGCAAGTTACGGTGGAGAACATTTTCAATATGCAGAATAAGTAGCTCAAATCATAAGTAATATGGACCCCTTTTATGGAGCTTTTCTGCTTTTTTTCCCAGTTTCATTCACTGTGTCATTGTCACCACAGGCAGAAAACAGAAGAATAGGAAGTATCATCAGCAAAACTTGAAACGGCTCACAGCAGACCAAGTACTAAACGCATTCAAATATTAGTGTCACGGTCACTTGATGGTGGATCTGGTGAAGAAGCTGTCAGCGATCAAAATATTGATTTTGAAGATGTTGAAAATGATAGTTTTGAGAATATGTTTGAGATCGCGAATATGAGCTAGTAGCTTAACGTACTGGGAAATGAGCTCTGACGAGGACAGTGATGATGGTATAAAACATCTGCTTAAACTGAACCCTTCCAAGCTCAAAAAGATTAAAAAAAAATGCTTTATTTTATTCTTCTGTATTTATTACTCTAATATCAGGAGAGTTATATTATCGCGACAGGTAGCGATAGATATAGCTAGATCCGGGTTGCTAAAGACCCGAATATCTAATAATGATTGACGAAACATTCATGCATTTAAGGCTGAAATGAGCAAAGTAATTAAACTGAAAAGTAATGTGGATCACTTAAAAAAAATGTGAATGTGTAAATTTATAAAGTAATACGTTACTTTACTAGATGCATCGAAAAAGTAATTTGATTATCTAATGAATGTTACTTGTAATGCATTACCCCAACACTAATAAACGCTATGTAAAGTATAATGTGGTCACAAAAAAAAAAACCTTCCCAGTGTCTTATTGCAGAGCAAGTTTCTTCAACCTACTCTCACAGCCGGGAAAGGAAACAAACGACCTGTGAGCAGCAACCAGCATATTAGCACTGAAACCTACAGCAATCTCTGTCAATTACACTACCAATTCTCTCCCCATCTAACCACCTCCAAATTGGATAAAGGGGCAATCATCAGCTTAAAGGGTCCAAAACCTGCCCTTGGTATTCAAACGATGCCAAAGTTGTACATTTAATAATGACTGTCTCTCAATAATAAACAATAGACATGGATTAGATTTCTGAGATGCAAGTACGTTTGGGCAATTTCATTACGTCCCTCCTGTGCCGGTCGCTCTCTCCCTCCGATAGAAAAAAAATGAGCTCTCAGCAAGAATCACGCTGAATAAATGAAATACTTTAGCACTGTAACAAGCAGAATAAAGGGCCCAGAGCAATGTCATAGTCTGACACGCACTCGTTTCTATATAATAGCCCACCTCGCACAAAAAACACAAGCAAATGTGAGCCCCCCCCCAGCAATAGTTTTGACCTAAAACATCTCTGTCTGATTGATGAAGTCATATAATTTAATTTGGACATAACAGTCATCTCCAGAAATCTTAGATAAATCATTTAATAACATGAGAAACAATATGTGTGTTAAGAGTTACATTGTCCACTGGATCTCCTCCTGCTTTATCCATTATTTGTTTTACTGAGATCAAAAAATGTGAAAGATTCAAGAATATGTTCTACTAAAGATTATTGTGAAACAAATATTGACATAAATTAGTGTAGTTAGATGGCCTAAAAAGTAAAAAATGGTGTTTAGCTTTCCTTGTCTGAATTCCTACTTTATGCAGTGCTACTCAAATGGAGCTAGTATAAAGTTAATATAACTCTGTGAGATTTAAATGCTTCTGCGGATCATTAACAATGAACTCCATTTTCCTCTCGAGCACTGGTGAGATCTTGCCTTTGGCAACATTAACCTTTTCAAGAATTTTCCTTGAACTGCAAAAAGAGATATCTCAGCCTGTAAAGGCACAGTTTAAATATACCACAGGTAAAGATGATAAAGGGCATTAAAACTTGTTGGCTCAAAAACTTGAATAACTTGAACTAAATGAATGAATAAAAGAAAGGGAGAGATGAATTAAAAATAAATGAACAAAAATAACTTTTATGATAACCATGGGTCAACAATAAGCACAGCTCAATCAACAACAAAATTATGTTTGCTCAGCCATTTGTATAAATACTAATCATAAAATCATAAAAATTCCAATAATAATAATAAATGGCTGTTGAAAGTTAAAGATGTATTTTCAGACTCTAACATAAAATAAAAATAACACCACTTTTGTACTTGGCTGAGAGAAAATATTGGTAGGGCAAGATCAAATCTGAACAAGCAGAACAAATCCTTACTGTTACGACCCGACCCGTTAACAATTAAAAATGCAAAAAGCGTGCTCGACAATAAGCCAATAACCAAATCAATGATGAGGAGCAGCAGATAAACAGGCATGCCATCTAAGATCTTGTATCTTGTAATGCCATACTCTTTGCTCTCTGCTATTCAAGGGCAGGATAACTTTCATTGACAAAGCAGGGCACCCTCCTTTGGGTCACCCCGTTTTGGACAGATTTTCCGCATGCGCTTCGGAGCTTTTCCGAGGCCCGCGCGGCGCTCCAGGGATGAGCGTCTGAATGGACATAATTGTGTTGCCCTTCCATTGCATTGCTTCTCTGTGGCTCCAAACGAACTGTTTTGCCGGTCTCGACTGGGGAAGTGGAAGCAGTCAAACAATGACTGGACTGCATGACTGACACATCAAAAACTTTTCTGCCTCCCTTCCCTCTCAGTCTAGCAAGCCGGTTCCGAGGGGACTCCCCCTAATCCCTGCCTCTCTGAATGGATGTTTAATCAAGGCCTGATTAGTGGGACGCTGTTGCTAGACATCGCTGGAGCATTGGACCCTCTCCCGGCTCTCCTGAACAAGAGAAGCAAAAACAGATCAGAGGTGAGAGACGACCTTCTCCGCTCTTCCTCTTTGACTTTCACTTGAATTATTTATTTGTTTCCCCCCCCCCCCCCCCCCCCTCCTCAACCATCCAGCTCATTAAGTCGGTTCACCTTTCTTGATTTCTATTGCCTTGTGCCTTCATTCTTATCACACATACATGCTAAGGGGAAATAAGAGGGAAAAATGTTTTCCTTTCTTCTCCAAAATATTCTTTTTACACTAGAATTTTACACGAGTGTCCTCTGGCTCTAAGCAAATGAATTAAACATCATGGTTGTCTTCGCCTATGCAGAGGGGATTTAATGCAAAGACTTTGTTTCCTCTGGAAGTGTGAAGACGGGCGCAGAAAGGCTGACAAACAGGATGGGCGTCTGGATGGAGGAAACAAAAAGGCAACTTCCACAATGCATCCCATGGCTCTCTTTCACAAACACGCTACCTCAGTGGGAGCTATCAGAGATGGAGAAACATTATAGGTTCATATAACATTTATGAGTTTCTTTCATTGCTCTCATGAGTACTTTATTACTAGAAGCGTATTTGATAATTCAGCTTTAAAATGGGCATATCAAGGAAAACAGGATTTCGCCTTGATCGTTTGAAATAAGAGTTTAAAAGAGACATCTGTTATGTAGACATACACTAATTTTCCCAGTGCAAAGCTTCCTCCCTTTCCAGTCCACAAAGACCATTTATGAAAACTAAGCAGCAACAACGGAAATCATAATGGTTACGATCATGAGTTTATGAAAGTAATAGCTCAACCTAAAAAAAGTTATTTTTAAATTATTCACGGCACAATGATTTTTTCCCTTTTTTTTAAATCTGCACATCGATCTTTTATGTTAATTTTTTTGGTGAATTATTTCTGTAAGCTAACAGACAGACATTACCACCACACATCATAAGAGAGAGGGTCATAGAGAGGTTAAAAATTAGCCTATTACTTCAAAATTACTTTTTTTTTTGTCTTTTAAATCTTGCTAACATTATGTGCACCTCAGAGAACATTATAAAATAAAAAAATAAAAATGTCATTCAAGATCCCTTTAAAAAAGTAAAATAATAAAGTTCTACAAAAGTGTAAGATATGCTCCTTTAACAAAAAAGGGCCCTCTGGCAAAGATCATGCCTGCTGTAGGACATGTTGAGTTGTGTGTATTCAGGTGAAATAATAACAGTAGTGAGCTAAAGAACAGCTCTGCGGTAAAGCTCAAAAGGAGCCACGGGCTACGAAAGCAGTCCCATGCACGGCACCGATCACCAGAGGAGAATTCAAATCCTTTCCCCTCACAATCCAATTCTTCAAGGTTTGTCCCTTTATCTGCAGCAATTTACACAGGCTCAAGCCCTCTCCCCCTTGATGAATGAAATGCTTTCGAGAGGTGTCATCGACACAGAACCGAAGCTACGGTATCCCACTTCTGTTTCCCTTTTGTGAAATTTACCCTGCACTCTCTTTTGCTTGGTTTTTAGACTTGAGATGAAACTAAGAAAACAAAGTCAGTCTGTATCCTTGAGCTTCTTCTATCAAGTTTTGGGATAATAACTGAAAATATTAAAGGGGTGGTTTACTGCTTTTTTTCTTTGCATGATTGTGTTTATGGGTGCAATATAACATGTCTTCGTGTGTGTTTTTTTTTAAAAGCCTTATTTTTCATAAATTTCACATTTATTGTAATCCGCTTTCTTCTCTGTCATTTGAACGACTGGTTGACTTCCTGATTCTATGAAACCACTCCCTCAGAAACAGGCAATGGGCTCAGATTGGTTAGTCTGGCCGGTGTGTTGTAATTGGCTAAACTGCGTAGTGCACGTTGTACGGAAACTTCACGCCCATTACCTTTACGGGCGAAAGTTGCGTGCTGCGGTCAAATGTAAATGCTGCAGTATCAGTTTGAGCCAGAATCAAACCCAGAAAGCGGCAATGAAGAGAGTCAAGCAGAACCTCCCCAAACACGGCTCTTACAAAACGTTTCTGAATGGTAATTTTTTTGATTATTCTATTCTATTCTATTCTATCCTATTATATAAGAATTTTGAGATGTTGTTACTTGAAAATGCTACTGCTGCTTGTAAGCTTTTGAGATACGGTTTTCTCCTGATTAAACATTTAATATAACTGAATAAATGACTGAGTAATACCGTTTTTTTACATCATTTTTTAAACTTTATACACGTTTGTCTTAATAGCATCGAACTAACTGGCTATATAAACAAACAGCGTGGGCATATTTACGTTATTGATCAAATCGAAAAAATACCTCATAGTATACATGGAAAATACATTTACAAAATTAGTACATAATTACAAATTCAGGTCCAAAATGTTTGTATGCGTTTGTCATAGACACACGAAATAAGTGGCTACTAAAGCCAGCGCTGTTTCGTCCTTGATTAAACTAAAACATTACCTCTGAAATTATACATGCAAATACATTTAAAATTATTAAGTCTTACTTACAGGTTGTGGCCCAACAACTGCTGCCTCTGGTTTTAAAGTTGGAACTGCTTCATGTTTTAGTATCAGTTTCTTGTGGAATCCGGCATTGAATTCGTGGAGATTCTGGAAGCTGACTTCCGTAAAATGCACAACACAGAAAGCTAAATTACAATTGTAATTTTCAGGAACATAATCAAACATACATTTTAGCCATTGTTGACGAACAACAGCGTCCGTCGGAAGCCCGAACACAGAAGACCTGACAGCTGGGTGAAAATAACACACTTTCGACGGCACGGCTACAGCTCTCCACTATAACTCTTCCTCTTCGACAAAGCCGCAAAAATATGGCCATGCCCCCTTTTTTGCGTATTCCGGAGGGAGGGTTGATGCAAATGGGTTAGTTACGTATAAAACCTGGGAAGTATCTCGTTGTAGTCCCATTAATATTTATTACATGGCTTGGTAGAATTCCAATATAGAATGCGGTCTGTTATTTCTTGATAACAGACCGCTGCCACGTATAACAGACAGTTGCCATGAAAAACAGAGCGTTGCCATGGACGCTTCGTTTCGCTCCGCTTCACATCTGGCTCCTAGTCAGCCTGTCGGGGTGGTATTCGCTATAACAACTGCCTCACTTTACATTATCCCTTACATATTATATAAATGTCTGTGTGTGAGTGTGTGAGTGTCTGTGTATATATATATATACTGTATATACAGGGGTTGGACAATGAAACTGAAACACCTGGTTTTAGACCACAATAATTTATTAGTATGGTGTAGGGCCTCCTTTTGCGGCCAATACAGCGTCAATTCGTCTTGGGAATGACATATACAAGTCCTGCACAGTGGTCAGAGGGATTTTAAGCCATTCTTCTTGCAGGATAGTGGCCAGGTCACGAAGTGATGCTGGTGGAGGAAAATGTTTCCTGACTCGCTCCTCCAAAACACCCCAAAGTGGCTCAATAATATTTAGATCTGGTGACTGTGCAGGCCATGGGAGATGTTCAACTTCACTTTCATGTTCATCAAACCAATCTTTCACCAGTCTTGCTGTGTGTATTGGTGCATTGTCATCCTGATACACGGCACAAAACTGTGCTCTTACCCTGCTAATTGGAACTTCACAGTCTGCTCTTATTGGTTCAATGTGAAATTAATGAAGATTGGCCACCAGGCTGGTCCAATTTAGCCATGAAACCTCCCACACTAAAATGAGAGGTGTTTCAGTTTCATTGTCCAACCCCTGTATTTATATATATATTTATATGTGGCGAGCAGGACGAGGCCGGGGGCCGTGGGAGAACGGGTCGAGTCCCTCACGGACGACTGCTGCCACATAAAACAGAAACAAAACATCAAATAAAATCCGGGCCTGGCCTCTCTCGTCCTTCACCGTCGTCGTTCCTACTTTTATGCTTCTGCTCCTCCGTGAGAGATACAAGACCGGTGTGTTGCGCAGGTGTCACTCATCAGTAATCACAGCTCTCGGCCTAGTCCTGCTCACCACAATATATAAATATGATATTATATACACACATATAATGCATTTATACCGATTATAAAATATAATATAATATTATATATATATATATATATATATATATATATATATATATATATACACACACTATAATGTTTAAAGTGAGAGTAGGCTACTTTTGTTGTCCACAGGGAAAGATTAATTTTAATTTTGACAGCATAATGATGTTATTATTGCATCTACCTATTTGGACCACACTAACCAGACAAACCTTGACCCCTCGTTCACATCGCGCAGCAGTCTAGCGTTCAGTGTGGACAGACAAATTGCTTGTCGCTGGAAACTTGTCGCCTGGTTAGGAAATGATGTAAGAATAGTTTACTGTCACACATCAAGGAGCAGAAAAATGTGGCGCAAACGTAACACTGTTTAAATTCAACAGAAGTAGGTTTCATCATTCCTTAAAAAATTCTATTATGTCTTAAATATCCCTGCAAGGCACACAAGAATATCCTAATTCATGAATAAACAACCCAATGGCCCTTGAGAAAGCAATGATACAAGTGCTAGATCTAAAACTCTTGATATTAACAAATGTAGATGCCTGGAGACGAATAACCAAACCACCACTCATAGATACATCAATCATGCAGCAAATAAAGGCACTTTAATGTCTTAGAAAGAGCAAAATGAAACTTGCGGGAGTGCGATCAGCAGTGGGAATGCAAACGTATGGCAATGTCACCGGATGCAGCTCACCAATTAAATGTATGGCCAGGAGACCAGAGAGGTGAATGATGCATATGTCCAGCGTGTGTGCTGATGCTTACCTCTCCTCACTTCACATCTGTCTGACGGGGGGGGGGGGGGGGGGACTGGGATTACTGCCTGTGTCAGCCAGCGAGAGGAGGAGAGAATGTAGCCGATTGTCTACAGGAGTCCTCTGGGAAACCTCTTCCCACACCTGCTATCTCATTGGGCCAGGTGGGAGACGGAGCGAGAGAGACCCTGACAGCCCGACATGCTCAAGACAAAGTAGGGTACATCCCTCTCCTCCACCCCTGGCCAAATCATGTGTGAATAACACACCACTCAATGACTTTTTATAAAACTTTTGGCTTAGTGTGGAGAAAAGACGACATGACATTACACATCAAAACTGCTTTTGAAGTTACTGATAGACATTTATCTTTTATATTTAATTTTTGGTCATTTTGGAGTTTTTTTATTGTGACAATCGAGAGAAAACAGGATATCATGCAAGAAAAAAAGAGAAAGAAATGATTCAAGCTGAACTCAAAGTTGTGATGATTACTTGAGCAGCACGAACACCATAATTGCTCAGGTCACAGGTAGTAATATAGTAAGTTGTAAACATTCACACATTGCGTACAAGTAGTCCGGCGAGCAGTAGTGTTAATGACAGTAAGATTTAATATCATATATATATTTTCTTTGTCTCATACTTATGCTCCCATTCTCAGATCATACATGATATTTTAAAATTGTACAATAGAATAACATTTTTAAATATTCTATATGTATAAAATTATATTAATAATGTAATATAATGAAAGAGAGAGAGGTGTGTGGTGTGTGTGTGTGTGTGTTTTGTGTGTGTGTGTGTGTGTGTGTGTGTGTGTGTGTGTGTGTGTGTGTGTGTGTGTGTGTGTGTGTGTGTGTGTGTGTGTGTGTGTGTGTGTGTGTGTGTGTGTGTGTGTATTAATAACACTCATACAGTATTAGAAGGAACAAGATAGGAAAAACATAGTTAAGATAGGAAAACGAAGTAAGAATAGAGAAAAACATAGTAAAATAACAATGAGAAAAAGAAAAAAGAAGAAGAAAGAAAGAAAAAGAAAGAAAGAAAGAAAGAAAGAAAGAAGAAAGAAAGAAAAGAAAGAAAGAAAGAAAGAAAGAAAGAAAGAAAGAAAGAAAGAAAAAGAAAGAAAGAAAGAAAGAAAGAAAAAAATAGAAAATAAATAAATAGAAAGAAAGACTAATAGAACAATGAATAGAAAGAAATATTAACAGAACAATAGAAAGAACTATAGAAAGAAACAGAAAAATAGAAATATATATGATGGATGGATGATGGATGGATGATGGATGATGGATGGATGGATGGATGGATGGATGGATGGATGGATGATGGATGATGGATGGACGTTTTTTTGAGGAAGCTCAAGCTTACTTCGCCTCTGACGGGCAGCCACAGCCATCGAGACTGACCTGGCGAATGGCCAAAGTTTGATCCTTAAGCATAACATCAGGAACTCATGCATTTTTATGAACAGAGCCATTTCAGAAACCTCAGAGCATGTTTGTTAAACATTTGCATTACGAAGCTTGGAAATCTGCTGATTGAAAGTCTCACCCAAGCTAGACGATGCCTTTTGATATTGTCATGTGACACATCAAGTCGCCCTCAAGGAAACGGCGCCCACAAACAAGGGCTGAACTCGAACTTTTTAGTGCAAATGTTCCATTTTAGTAGTAAGCTTCTTAGCACTTTGGAATCAATGAGCTGATTTGAACCTATTATGAATGTAAAATCGAGTGAGGAAAACAAGCATGATGGAAGATTTACCTTTCGTCTGTCAAGAGACTTCTAAAGCTCACTTGCTCAAGCGTAAGATTTCCTTTCCCCAATCTTAAAGTGCGCTCCAAATCAGCAATAATTCTGTGAACATATTGCTGACATTAGCCTAAAAGAGATTACAGAATGATTAGGGGGATCTGCTCTATTAAGACATGAGGGGGCTTAACAGAGCCAAACCCTTCATCGTGCAAATATTCTCTCGGCAGAGACAGGAGACGAGGGTTTATGAGGAGCACTCCGAGGACGTCTCCCTGTCTCCAACATTAACCCAAGCGTTGCAGTGAATCGTATGAATATTGCCAATTAAGATACATTTTTAATCACTGTATTACTGACACCGCCGAAGCCGAGACATTTTATTAGCATCCACATTGGCATTTAACTTCCAGCGTTGAGGATTTAATTGATTCCAATTTCAGTTCCCCAAATTTCAACAAACTTTCAGGAGAACAACGAGAGACACGCATTAGTACACGGCGCCCACGCGCACACACACAAGAACCAAACTCTAATTAAAATCTTCCAATTCAAGGACTCTTTTGATTGACCGTAATGCTTTAGTAATCTTGTCTCTGGGCCTTGACCTAGTCTGTCGCTGTGCACGATTTATGGCACCCAATTACAATTTGTATTAAGCTTGCCAGGCGACTGGCCCCAAGTGAGTGAAGGAAAGGCCTTCTGAACCTAATAGAATGTGGCTTTACCAACGATTCGGCCACCTCTGTGGATCGACAAGGCAACAAACAAATATTTCACTGTGACTTCAGAGCAATAATATATCGCCCTACCTCTTGTTTATTAAAATAACGAGCAGCTGAATTCATTGTGGTGCAAAATGGCAAAGTAAAACCAGATGACTTAGTTTCTTGTAAAAAATAGGAGAATTTCATTTAAAAGCATATTTTGTCTATTTGCGCTGTGTAGTTGTGTATACTGATATGGGCCAGAAGGGCTCAAGGCAAAAGGGAAGCTGGGTAGTTTGTGGCAAGCCAGTGTCAATCAGTGTAAGTTCCAGAACGGGGCAGCTAGAGCACAGGGTACACCTTGGACCCATTTCTGACACAGATAGCACTTGTCAGCCAGAGATAAGCACATCCTTACCTTTCTGTATTTGACTTGCAAAACCAGTAACCCCACTGACCGCCAGAAACAGCAAACTCAACACTCCAAACAGTGACAAGACTGCCGACTCACAACGGCCACGGATGGAACACTTTTTGGGTCCTGAGATCTGATTACAGCATGTTTTAATAGTACAATGAACTTTTTCATGGCAAAACATTAAGAGAAAGTTAATCATCATACTATGACCCTTTTAAAAAGATTAAATTGTCTTGGTTTTCAAAATGATAAAAAAAAGCCTCAAACAACAAGACTACAACATTTACAAAAATGCTTTCAGGGACGCATTAAGATAATCAAAATCAAAGCAGATGTATTTTAATTAAATGCTGTTCTTTTGAACTTTCTTTTCAAGGAATTTTGAAAACAATCTATCACGGTTTCCACAAAAATATGTTTGCAGCATAGCAGTTTTAAACATTGAAAATTATAAGAAATGTTTCTTGAGCACCAAATGACTTCTGAAGGATCAAGACTAGATGAATGGCTGCTGAAAATTTAATTTTATTAATTAAAATATATTAAAATAGAAAACAGTAATTTAAAATTTTTGTAAAATTTCACAATATTACTTGTATTTGAGATATAGATATATAGATAAATATACATATACATATATAGGAATATAAAAATAATTAAAAACAATGCTAAAAAATAAAATCAAGCAAAACAAAATAAATGCAGATCAGAATGGTTTCTTTTATTGAATTTACACACATGCAATCTGCATATTCCTATCAATCTCCAAACGGCAAACAAATTCAGTAACATGACCTCTCCACAGCATTCTGAGGTTTTACGATATTGCCGGCTTGCTCTTATGAAGACAAGCGAAGCAGGGTAACGTTTGTGCTTGGAGGGTGAATTTTATTAGTTTGCCTTGTGCTTGATTTCCGTACCATTTCCAAGGTCCCGCTCGAGGTGGACCTATTCACCGATTTTATAGTTTTTCTCTTCCTCTACAATATCGAGCTGTGGCTCCATTACCGCATTGCTGGATACCGGTTTGGCCTGCATTTGTCTCTTTAACTTTCTTACTGATATGCTGAACGTGGTGTTCACTGATATACAGAGCTCCATTTTTCAGTATAATCATTCCATGTCTGTCACTGCACTGTGAGTGTAAACCAAGTCACACACAAATACAAACACACACACACACACACACGGTAGTCAGACTCTGTGTTGCTGCTGAACGTGTTTCTCATCAACATTTGTCATTGAACTGGTTGCAAAAATAGATGAAGTCCTCGGTGGCCTGACCTCTATTACGTCACTTATTCACAGCTGATGAGCTGTGATAACATCTGCTATCGATTAGTAAAAAAAAAAACAGCGAGAGCAAAAGAGAGAGAGACTGCGAGACTCTTTGCACCCTAAGCAGTTCAGATAGATTGATCAAGTTTCTTGCCCTGCCCCTCATCCAGAACTCAAGACCGATTTCACCGCTACCTGCCACACACACTCTTACACTAATTGTAAAGAGCTGCTCCAAATATAAATGCAAATCAGAGACTAAAAGCCATTAACAAACTGCTTTACATGATCTGAGCACCAAGTAGAAAGGCAGAAATGCAAGTGTGCAGGGTCCTCGTCTAGAATACAGTCATTTTAAAACTTGCATTATCGCTCAGTATAAAGTCATAAAGGTTAAGTGTTAAATATCATTAAAGGAAAGATTAAATACTATAAAGTAAAACAACCTCCTGTTGGGTTTCTCTGCATGAAAGAGTACTTATCATACATTTTTCAAAATGTTTTCCCCTAAGGTCCAGTTATGTTAGTATAACTGTTGAAATTCAGCTATACAGCCATAAATAACCATTTCCCACCATCTTTCTGAACTTTAAGTTAAATATGATACCTTTAAGACTCCAATTTAGTTACAACAGGCCCTTTGCAAAACCTGCATTATATTCCAACCAGTTTTCAAAATCTGAATAGGTTACAAATATTTTTTTCATTTTTAAATAATTATTCTCTTCCGTGTCAGTCTCTGACACTGTTCACATAGTAAACACTTCTTTACTCCTGCATCATCACCACACGCATGCATCGGCATGCGTCACAGCATCAGAGACTGACAAGGAAGAGAAGAAATTATTTTAGAAGAAATTTAAAAAAAAATCTCGTTGCTTTATAACATTAAGGTTAAATCACGGTAGTCACATGGACTATTTTAACAATGTCTTTACTACCTTTTTGGGCCTTGAAAGTGGCAATAACATTGCAGTCTATTGGGGGTGAGGGTGGGGGTGCTCAGAAAGCTCTCGGATTTCATCAAAAATATATTAATTTGTGTTCTGAGGATGAATGAAGGAACGACATGAATGAGGGTGAGTAATTAATGACAGAATTTTCATTTTTGGGTGAACTAACCCTTAAAAGACATCTGAGTCTCGCCATCATATAAACTTCTGTTAACTCGGTTCCTAATGAAGAGATGTTGTAAATGTGCATTTCTGTGCTATTATCATTTACCCTCTACCCAATTAAGATAAAGGGGAGAAAAACAAAAGGCAGAAGCTAAAGTGAACTAAACAAACAAGCTGAGCAAAGACGAACAGACTTGGAAAATGTCGACAGCCAAATACAGGTGTGAGAGAATTCTCGGCGCCATGGAATTCTCTCCTCCCAGTCTGCAGTGGGATTCCAGGAGGGTCCTGACTCCCATTGATCACATCTTGGGCTCCACTTTGACGTTTTTTCAAATCGATGCCTGAGAGGAGAAAAAAAGGGCACTCGTCGATGACTGACATCAATGATGTACAACCACTGCGATCGGCTCCGGCAGCACCTGCACGTCCCTTCCCAACAGTAAGGGACACAGCCACTGTTGGCCAAGGACAAAAGGAGGACTCTGGCTTCGGAGCTTGGCGGGGATTTGCACAATAGCAGGTGCAGAATCTCCTTTCTACCTGCTGGTACTGAGGCACAGGGCCTGTGGGGTGCTTCCTGCTCCCCACACGACGGGCCTGTCCCATAGCCGGCTACAGGCCAGGGCTGCACAGTGCCAGAGTACATGAAGGAACCAAACACACACACACACACAGGGAGAAACAAGAGTCACGCGTTCCGCTTGACAACCAAGTACTCCCCTTTCCATGTCAATAAAATACCCGTCTACAACGCTCAACATGACCTGATGTACACTACAAGTGTCTACATGCGGGTTTATAAGGAAGGTCAGAAGGAATCATGTTATTTTCAAAGACAATCTATTCCACGGTTCAGAACAATGAGAGAAGAGTTCAGTGATGGGTAAGACAGCTCTATTTGACATTCTGATGACAGCTCAAAGAACAGAGCAAAGAGAAAAAGACAAGGCCCTGTCCTGATGAGGCAGTGGTAAAGCATTTTCACTGTGTAATTTGATTCAAATCAATTCAACTCAAACTTTTCAATTCAAATTAGGTTAAAACTGAAGGTTGCCTCCGCATAAGTCTTTGTCCTGACCGTTGAAAAAGCAAGTGGGTCATAATCAGAAGACACTAGAACGGTTTTGACTATATCTAACCAGCATGTCAGATATTCCAGGGTCAGAGTGAAATTTTAAAAACACGGCTGTGAAGGATAGACATACAAACGGTTGTAATCTAATTTCTACAATAATAATAAAGTTAAATATAGCCTATAAATAATACAATTAATTTAAATGCATTGCCATCACAGGAATGCATTACAATTGACTGTTTTTGCTGTATTATTGTTCAAATAAATGCAAACCCGGTGAGCATTTGAGACTGTTTACCAACCACTGTATAATAGATTATTTATTTATTAAAAGTGTTCAGTTTAATTAAAAACTGTAAATAAATAAATAAATATCACAGCCTACAACTGTGAAGTCGCATGCTGAGATTCAATGATATTGCCATCTTTTGTTTTTCTGAAGACAGGGTAATGTCAAATCCAGGGATTTTAAAACCGATATAGAGTATAGTGATGGTGTGACAGCAGTTGTGATTTATGGATTTTCAGCTTGGAGCCGTAGTGAATAAAGGTCTTCTGTTTAGCATTGCGATCAGGGTTGTGCTGTAATTATCTGTCCGTGGATTGTATTATCCTGATTCTTCAGTCCTGTAAAGGTGGTCAGCAAGTTGCTCTGAAACAAAACAAAGCGTCCTCATTAACTTTACTTCGCATGCAGTGACATTGTTTTAGTTTGAATTTAAACCATGTTGACGCTTGAAAATGTCACACTCAAACAAGCATGGGCGCAGAGCAAAAATTACTTGATAATGTATTGTCACCGGAGTCTGCAAATGCATACTTAAAACTCTTCACTTAAAAGAAAACAGCATGCACACTAAAGCAGCAGAAACTCTCTCTGCATACCCAAGAGCCAGTCAGACAGGTTATCTCGGCACGAAAATAAATAAATAAAAAGAAGAAGTGTTCTGGTTTTCTCTGGACTGGAAGGAACACTTGAAAGGAAAGCCCCTGCGGAGAAGGACTCAACAGAGACCGTACGATGATTTGAATTCAAACCTGAAGACCTCATGCTGTAACTTCATGGAAACACTAAGCCGAATGTGAAGGGTGTCCTCGCGTTGTCAGCACGCCTTGCCTCGTGCATTTCATCTTCTGTCCGTTCGAGGGCTTACAGGAGACTGGAACGTGACAAAATGTGGCGAGAAGTATTTTTTTGTTGCTTTCTGTCTGTGTGTAGTTTGTTTGATGATTAACCAGCAGGCTAACTGACATAGAGGAGGTATCTGGCCCCTGGTGGGAGCCGCTCCAAAGCTTTCCAAAGTCCTGAAAGCTTCACTCCTACACGCTTTCTTTATTTAGCTCCTGCAAACATGGCTGCTAAAGAACCAAAGAAGCCGTTTTAGACACATGAGAAGTTTTCCCTAGCTGTGCTTTTTACACTCAGTCAAAATATACAGTGACCTCTGCATAAATGTGGCCGTGACTACATGTGCACGAAAATGATACTATTTCATGTGAGAAATGAGATGAGATGCTGATGAATTCAACACTGGCAGTCTCTGACCACATCTATCTGTAGAGCAATCCACGGGTACCATTTGACCATCAAACATTACCCTCGATTGAATAACTCGCTCTCACTCGATCCAACCCTTTTTACCAAAAGACAATTATTGACCTCACAGAAGAACATGGTAAGCTATGCAGTTTACTCAATAAGGCCAGCATCAGTTAGAATGTAATGTAATTAATATAATACTGTATGAGCTCAAGCATTCCCCCGACCCTGCATAGGACAAGCGTTTTGGAGAATAGAATAGAATAGAATAGAAATAGAATAGAATAGAATAGAATAGAATAGAATAGAATAGACCTCGACCCTACATAGGACAATTTGTTGTCAGCAGTTTGGAGAATAGATGGATGAATATAATATAATATAATAGAATAGAATAATAGAATAGAATAGAATAGAATAGAATAGAATAGAATAGAATGGAATAGAATAGAATATCCAGCATCCCCCTGGAAATGTAAGCAGTTTGGATAATAGATGGATAATAGAATAGAATAGAATAGAATAGAATAGAATAGAATGATAGAATAGAATAGAACAGAATAGAATAGAATAGAATAGAATAGAAGAGCCAGCATCCCCTCAACCCTACATAGGACAATTAAGCAGTTTGGAGAATAGATGGAAATTAAGAATAGAATAGATGAATAGAATAGAATAGAATAGAATAATATCCAGCATTGACCCCCCCCCCCCCCCCCCCCCCCCCCCCCCCCCCCCCCCGGACCCTACATAGGAAATGTAAGTAGTTTGGATATGGATAATAGAATAGAATAGAATAGATAATAGAATAGAATAGAATAGAATAGAATAGAATAGAATAGAATAGAATAGAATAGAAGCTCCAGCAGCCACTCGACCCTACATAGGACAATTAAGCAGTTTGGAGTATAGATGGAGAATTAGAATAGAATAGAATAGAATAGAATAGAATAGAATAGAATAGAATAGAATAGAATAGAATAGAACAGAATATCCAGCAACCCCCCGACCCTACATAGGAAATGTAAGCAGTTTGGATAATAGATGGATAATAGAATAGAATAGAATAGAATAGAATAGAATAGAATAGAATAGAATAGAATAGAATAGAATAGAATAGAATAGAAGCTCCAGCATCCCCTCGACCCTACATAGGACAATTAAGCAGTTAGGAGAATAGATGGAGAATTAGAATAGAATAGAATAGAATAGAATAGAATAGAATAGAATAGAATAGAATAGAATAGAATAGAATAGAATATCCAGCATACAAATAAATCACTGACCAGGGTTAACAGACAATCATTATATTGTCTGCCAAAATGAATTATTTTGTGTTAATCCTAACATGCTATGTTAAACATTTTCACTATGGGCAGTATAGCATGCTTTAACAAAAACATATCTTCTATAACTTCTATGATCTCTTAAAGGTCAACTACTGACATGGTACAGTAGTATATTTTGAAAATAATCTCAACATTTTTATAGGAAGCAACCTGAACAACATTACATCACCATAACTCTAACATCCCTTGAGTAACAAGGTTTGTTACCGCCAGTGCGACACAAAAATGCACGTACATGTACAACGTACATATGTACAACAGGCAACCGTTTACATTTGCGTACTTACATAAGGTATATTTCTGGCCTAAGGGTTAATACATGCTACCAAATTTCTCTCTTTCTCTCCCTGTCTCTCTCTCTCCAGGGATAGTGAGCGGCCAGTTGGACCGGAGCTGTCAGCTCTCTCTCCTGTAACAAGTGTGCCTGACGCAGAGAAGTTGGCAGAGGCAATGGATGTAAGCGCACTGAGGGTTTATGGGAGATGACAGCTCCTGCTAAATAAAAGCACACGTGCAGAGACAGTGTACGGGGAGAGCAGGCACAAGGGCCTTGCTGCTCGACACAGCCTCTAGCCAGCCAGGGCAGAACCTCGGCTAACTATCACCATCCCTATTGTGACTAGGGCTATCACTATATCAACAATACTGTTCAAGACTGGTAGTGAACTCTGAGCTCTCGCCAGTGATGCAACCACTGCTAACAATGCTGCAGTTGCTACCTGCCACAGCTATAGGAAGAGCTACGGCTAAAATTATCCTGAAGAAAAAAAACTGAGGTCTGTGGAGAGACTGTGACCTGCTTGTAATTGATTTACCAGATATATTGAGGCTTTTGTTCACGGATGTTGGTTTAAAAAAATAATTTAAGATTCTTAATTGGTAAAACAGAACTCACACAAATGGCTTTTAACACTGTGATTAATTGTTTGTTGCTTTCAATTAGTCAACAAAGAAAGTGCACAAAATTAAGACACTGTGTCAACATTCAAATTCTGGTTAACACCAAGTGGTATTAGTATCATTGAGCTACTATTATAGTTTTTATATATTTTAAATTAGATTTTATGTTTATATTTTTCATTTTCAATTTACAGTTAAAGTTGTAGGATTTTTGCTATGCGTTGTCATTTTTATAAGTTTCAGGTTTTAATTAAATGTCTATTTTTATTCATTTTAATTTAATAAAAAAAATGTAATACATCAATTTTAAACTAAATGAAACTGAAAAATGTTGCCTTGGTAACTAGCTAAAATGAAACAAGTTTAAGTTTTTTATTTATTTTTTAATTCAGTTAGCGTTTATATTATATATATATATATATATATATATATATATATATATATATATATATATATATATACAAAAATGTTCTTTATATGGCTTTAGTTAGTTTCAGTTATAGTTATAACTTTGATACAAATAAACTGATAAATTCTATATACAAAATGGCTGATATACAACTGTATTTTGTCTACATAAATCATTTTAGTTTTTAGTGTTTAAGTGGATAGTGCCCAAATACATTGTCAAAAGCTACATTGTCACAGGTAATTTAAACCTAAAAATTGGGGAGATTAGCATGTACATTAGTATTGATACAGACGCATAACTTTTTTTTTAAATTTTAGCCAATAGCAGATATGGTACCGATATATCGTTCATCTCTAGGTGTCCTCTAGTATATTTAAAGAACATGAATAATGACTGCTTATTAATTGGTTAAACTTTACTTGGTAACCTTCCAAAAGTGTATAGTCAAGTAATCATCTAGCCCGTTTTATCTTTTAGATGCCTGAACAGAAATGCAAAAAGCAGTGCTAAAATGTATAGGGTTTAAATGTGTGAATAATGCTTCTTGCCTCATATAATGTCTTTTAAAGATGTCTGTCTGCTGAAAACTCAAAATGATTTTTCTTGTTCCTGATTCAAATGCAAACAAAAGCATGTCCGTTATGATTGGCTTATATTTGCCATGCTTTTACACAATAAATCGATACTAACACACACACGCACACATCCATTGTGTGCATACAAAGTGTACATTTGGTCAGTGTTTGTTTCTCTGCTGTGTTTAGTCAGCATGTCTGTATGTGTTAAGTCAATGTGGCTGTTTTTTTGTTCTGGACACCTTTCTCTGTCTCTCTCTATGTGAACACACACACACAGTCCATTTTTCACCTCTCATTGATGTGTAATGCTCCGAACAGTAAGTGCGGGTCTCTGGAGTGTTTAAGGCCAGACCTGGCTGCCATGTGGGTAAGGGATGGTCCAGTGGAGTATGGGATCTGCACTGGCCGCTGTCAGTCGACTGCTCCTCATGCTGGGCCAGGTCAAACCGTGCACTCACTAACAACCTGGCCATCTGTCATCCCTTGTGCTAAGCAACACTTACAGCTCACAGGTGTGACTGGACAAATTCAACGCACCTTTATATCTCTATTGATAAAAAGGACACCGATTGTGTCCAACGACCCTCTAAAAGCAATGAAACTGAATTGTCAATTTACTCCCCCTGATGTCTTCCCAAATATGTATGACTTTTTTCTGTGTAACATGAAAGTAGATGTTTTGATAAATGTCTCAAAATAGTGGGGGGTTTTCATACAATGGAATGTGTGAGTGGTCAACAAAATGCGTCAGTTACCAATATTTTACAAAAAACAGGTTTAGAATGACAGGAGGGTGAGTAAATGATGATAGACATTTTATTTTTGGGGGAACTATCCCTTTAAGGGAAACCTGATTAGCTGGCCGCCACCTTAGTAATGCAACTAGGCAGTTATTTTCTATGTAGGGAACTGACATATACGTACAGCTATCCACTTGAATGGGGAAAAACAAAAATCTCCAATTATGAAGACTGCACTCCGATAACATACATTTCAAATAACTGATACATTCAGACTACAATGATAACATACATTTTTTTGCCGTTTTAGCTCAAATCACACTAGAAAATTGCATTACAATTGCATGATTGTCTCTTTTAACTGAAAGGTGGGACTTCCATTTTACAGCTGCCATATTAAGTGTTAAAATTTTCCTTTTGTGTCTGCAGTCAACTACAAATACTCAAATGGTGTGTGCACACCAAAAGCGAATTTAATTATTTCCAAAAGATTACATATAAAGTCAATCGAAAGACGCCGCCAATAGATGCAAATTCGCGGCAGGCGATGCGAATGACGCGAATTGGACAACGCGTTTGCCGCGAACAAACGAGTCTTGCAAGCTAATCAGTGAAGAGCTTATTGACACGTCCAGTTTGACACGCATTGGAAGCGGTTGTGGAATTTACTGAGTAATAAACTGAGTTGTGTGTGCCTCTGGATGGTTCTTTCAACCCAGAAATGTCGGCGTTTGGCTTTCTGCCGTATTTGGGACTTCCGCAACAGGTACAGAGCAACAATAAGGTAGTTATCTCCAACATGGTTGATGACGGATAAAATAGCACAAAGAAATGTTATTGTTGTTGATGTGCGTAAGATTGATGTACTAAAATAATCGTTAACCATGTCATTGAAGAATCATTGGAGTGAATGTGTGTAACTTCCGATTCATTACCCGCTAATAGGTAAATAACTAGAAGAATAACAAAATGCAGTAAACATTAAACTCTTTGTGCTACAAACCAGCGTGTTAATGATTAGGATAATAAATTAAAATAATCTGAAAGCAAATACCAGTTTGCGATTTCAAGCAACATAACACACTGTTGGCAGCTACAATTACTGAAAGTA
>CM070830.1:28375217-28450217 GCA_036326025.1 Chrosomus eos | reverse complement strand
TCGTCCTGACTGCAGTTCGTCGTCATAATCGACTTGAGTGGGCAAATGCTCACATTCAATGGTGTCTGGCACTTTGGAGAGGTGTTCTCTTCACGGATGAATCCCGGTTTTCACTGTACAGGGCAGATGGCAGACAGTGTCTATGGCGTCGTGTGGGTGAGCGGTTTGCTGATGTAAACGTTGTGGATCGAGTGGCCCATGGTGGCGGTGGGGTTATGGTATGGGCAGGCATATGTTATGGACAATAAACACAGGTGCATTTTATTGATGGCATTTTGAATGCACAGAGATACCGTGACGAGATCCTGAGGCCCATTGTTGAGCCATTCATCCACGACCATCACCTCATATTGCAGCATGATAATGCACGGCCCCATGTTGCAAGGATCTGTGCAAAATTTCTAGAAGCTGAAAACATCCCAGTTCTTGCATGGGCAGCATACTAAGATTGAGCATGTTTGGGATGCTCTGGATCGGTGTATACGACAACTTTGCACAGCCATTGAAGAGCAATGGACCAACATTCCACAGGCCACAATCAACAACCTGATCAACTCTATATTCTAGACAACTCTATATGGGAGATGTGTTGCACTGCGTGAGGCAAATGGTGGTCACACCAGATACTGACTGGTTTTCGGACTCCTGATCTTTGAGTTCAGCTCATAAAAAATAGGGGCAAAACCAAAAGTATTGCGTTTATAACTTTGTTCAGTATATATACATACATGTACACAATTATACATTTAGTAGCACAAACATCTCCAATTCTAGCTAAACTGCACAATCATTGCAGCTAAAAAAAATACATATACAATTTATAAATAAACGTCCACCTTCCATTAAAATATGTTTACAAATATCTGTAACAGGTGCTCAATGCTGTGAGTGACAGCACTTCCGGTGCCTTTCTAAATAGACAGATGATCAAACAGAAGGCCTTTAATGCAGCTCCATCCAAAAATATGAGCAGCATGACAAGTTATGACAAGAAGATGAGTCACTGTTTCCGGACCCACAGATCACTCTGAACTTCAAACACATAAATCATGTGTCCTCTTTAAACTATATTTAAGGAGAAATAAAAACAAAGCAATGCTCAGCTGACTGTAAGCATTAGCGTCTGTTGTACACAAATAGCCAATGGAGGTCTGTCATGGAGATCTTCAGTGAGATGGCAAATCAATATATATTTTCACCTCCCCAACAAAACACTAATTAATACTAACATAACAAAAAAATATCTTAGTTCTTAAGTATAATAAAAAAATATTTAATATAATATAATAATATGTTATTTTATATTATATTATATAAAATATAATATACTTTCCTTAAGGGGGCTTTTAGCACCGTTGTACCCCATTTCAAAATCCTGTGATTAAAAACAACACAAAATATAAAGCGAATGTTGTCTTCATGTACTCTAACCTAACTAAAGAGAGAGTGTGAGTTAGCTGGCGTGCACGGGTGGGTTGTAGCGGTAGTAGATCTGAGTGTGACAGATTTATCTCCTCTCGCTCAGGCTGGATGAGAGGGGCTCATAAATAAACAGGGAGACGGGAGAGAAAGCTCTCCATTGAACATAAACAAGTAGGTCCTTTAGTCCTGCATCAGTCACTCGCTGGGGGACTGTGACAGCGAGGGGTCCAAGGTGAGGTCAGGGTGGTTCCCTTTAACCCTCGACTTACGCAGCCCGACCGCATTCAGCCAACACATCATTAGGTTCAGATTACAAACAAATATGGATACGGCTCCAATTTGTCAATACGTGAATTCAATGATGACAGATAATCCGCATGTGCATTTTCACACTACTTGGGTGATTTATGTACTGCGCAGAAAGGAAGGGCTAAGATTGTCCTTCAGCATTCTCATGTATATAAGGTTATACAGTGCTGATATTATATACCATAATACATATAAAAGCATGAATGTACATATGTCTTTCGTGCCTTTTATACTGAATGGATAGAGATGGTATATAACAAAATGAGGGGGAAAACAGAGCGTGTGGAATCGAGACATGACAGACTGGACTTGAACCTCCGTTCCCACGGGAACATTGTACCACCTTACCACCCTTTTATCACCATAAAGCAGAAGACAGACACAGAAAAGGCTGAATAAATTGGATATGACAGATTAAATCCTGGTCATATGTACAAAAAATGTGTAAACAAAAAGCACACAGAAAATGCCCACGCACAAATGAAAAAAGGCTGCTTTATGGTACCATACTGAGGGTGTTTGTTCAGCAGGGTGAAAAAAAATCCCATTCATTTTCTCCACAGAGAAATAGATTTTTAGGAATAATGCGCAAATATTTCAAGACAGACCAACCATTAGCTCTGAGGCTATTACGCAATGATAAATTCTTCATGAGAAGTATCAATATTTTTTAACCATTTGTAATACATTGTACTTTTGTGCTTTGTCTTTGAATTTTTTGTCAATATTGAATTTAAAGTCAATAGTTTTATATTGTACCATCATTGTGATATGATTACATCACTTACAATGCTTTACAGCTTACTACCTCATAAAAATGATGCAGTTTTGCACTTTTTTAGTCCAAAGTTTATCGAACCACATTTTGTAATGTTGAGCTAGTTGTTTTGGTTTCAAGGCTTACAACTTATTCCTGAATTATCTATACTGAGGAATTGCTTAAATCCCTGAGGAGAAAATAAATAAATAGATACTTCTGGAATCCAGGCAGCTGTAAAAATAGCCAGTCGCTGTAGCCTCATATTGCTTGCCATTATTTTTCAATGAGCATTCTGTCCGATTCTGGATTTTTTTTCCCACTGAGACACTAGCTATTTTTTGGACCCCAGATAGACAAACGCTGTTCTATATACTGTATATGCTGTTCACGAAACAAATAGTTACAGATAAGAGGTTTTAAAACCACTTTGCATTTAGTTTAGTAAATGAGTCACTCGCAACTTAACTGGTTATTGCCAAAAAAAAACACTATTTGTAAGAACTGCCAGTCCAATTCCCCAAAGTGATATAATTACTCCATTTGGCACCAATTCTGACATTCTGTGTTAGTATAAACTTCATCTGTTTTTAATGGTCCAACACAACAGCAATCAATCCTTTATACCACTACTATAATATCTGTAAATGCATGTAAATGATTCACCTGTCAAACCCCATGCGCTTCACTGCAGGGCTGTAAGAGCGATTTGAAAAGCGAAGAGCACACATTAAATGATTATGTCTATTGCAAATTCAAAAGCCAATAAAGTGATATGTATAGAGCCTCATACTTGCAATATATACTCTGACAATGATGGTTATTTTTTTGACTGGTTACACTACTTTTTAAAGAACTTATGCAGTTCACCTAAAAGCCATCACTAGCATTTATTACACAGATGCTTACTTCCATGTAGCTCATGCTGACAGGAGCATTCAACACAAAATCCTTCAACAAAAAAGCCAGAGTCTCACGCTGGGATGGAGTTAAGTAACATGCCAATTTTACGTTGAAATCAAGAAGCTTGCTAAAAAGCTAATTTCATGTTAGTGCTACGCTCTTTGGTAACACACGGATGAATGAAATCTGCATTCACAAGCTGTGAACCTTTCTGACCATGTGGTTCACACACCTCACACCATTTTTCATTTGACATGCGCCTCAGCAGGAAATTGTCGTCATATCGAGAAACGGCACAGTAGTCAAGCCTAATGGTGAAATCACACAAGCGCAAACACACCGGAAAGTGAGAACAGGAGAGAAAAAAGGTGGAGAGCGCGATTAACTGCCAGAAGATTTTGGTTTCTATTAAATTGTCATAATAGTTGTTGTTGTAAAGTACTTTATTGCAATATCCGGGCTCAACAATAAGGATGAGCCGCTGGCAAAAGAGTTTCAGGAGGTGAAGCGAACTCCTGATCGTATTGTGCCAGTATTTACATATGTTCCAATCATTTCTAAGCATGCACTAGAAGGTAACATTGTCGATTACTAGAATTATGACTTTGGTTACAAAATTATAAACAAATCAGCAATGCTTTCACATCATGCCACACTTTTCCAGCAAAACCATTTATGAAGTATTAGCGCTGTACTTTTCTAGCTATTATTGCACACTACAAGCATTTTCTTTGAAAAGTGTTTAATTAATTCAAAAATTAATTCAAAAAATTTTGCTAAAATGGAGCCAATGTAAATGTTGACAGGGAAAGTAAAAATCTATTTTTAGAATCTAATTTCTCAACCCTTTACGTACATGTAAAATGGATTCAGGCAGTGCAAAAGCAACATGAGGCAGAAGTGTGAATAATAAATACACTACAGACAGACAAATAGTCAGTAATAAAGATTAGAATGTTAGACTATAAGATGTATATTAAAGTATAACTCTGTGTACTATGTATGAAATTATGTGCAGTATTATAAAGATGCCTATAGAATTGACTATGAATATAACTATTATGGTGCAAAGTTTAGTGGAGGAAGGCAAAGCAACTAGCTATTACCAATGTAATTACATATGTGAAAAGCTAAGATTGAGAAACTATTCTTCAGTCTATCATTTGATGGCGCATATGTAGAGCAGTAATTATACATTTACACATTGCGTTTCAGGAAATATACAAAAAAATTACAGTATATTTTAGTATAATATTATTACTTAAAGACTATATCAGCTTATTCCTACCACTCACCTTTTTTGTAATAAATCAAAAAATTAATCAAAATAAATCATGCTCATATGTACTGCCTTCTGCATAGAAGATTACTCTTCCTAAAAAAACTCCTGAAATCCTTTTTAAAGACTTCACTTTGTTACCTAACTGTTTACAGGCTAAGGGTAACACGGTGTTCCCGCTTCAGTTGACAGCTATGCTACACTGCTTGAGCAAACCGTCACAAGCAAGCCGAATGTGACGCGCTGTTCTCTGTCTGCATCTCTTTCTCTCTCACTCTCCGTCCGGTCAACCGAAGAGGAGGCAAACCTCTCACTTTCTTCTCATCCAGCACTCAAACACACCACACACACACACACACACACACACACACACACACACACACACACAAAAACATTCTACAGTGTAACACACAGTTAAGGCTTATGCACTACATAGCCAAATAATAAAACAAAGAATAATACAGTTATACAAAAGGAATTTCACTCAAAATTGAGTTACGCAATAAAAATGCAGAATATTTGATATATTTCCACACCAAGATGTGACATAAAAAATCCTTAAAACAACAAAAGATACAAGATATACTTCTCAAAAGGTAAAAAAAAAAAAAAAGTCTGAAGTATTCAAAGCAAACAATAGCACACTTCACAAACTGACCATTTGAATTAAAATGAAGAAAGCAAGAAATGATGATGTCCTTTCATTTTTGACTCTCTGCCTTCTCATAAAAATGCAAGGATCTAAGGTACACCATAACAGATAAGTGCTCCGTTTCTGGGATAAATGAAGAGCGAGGTGTACTTTTGAATAACGCATGTGAGAAAACGCGACTACGAATCTCCACACGCAGTTCTGGATGCCTTAAGTGCCACTTAAATTCACAAAGCGCTGCGATTGCCGGAGGATATTTGTTTCATCAAAATGAAACCAATCATTCAACGCAAATCTAAACGACTAAGCGCAGAGTTTTATCAAAGGTTAAAAAGCAGTCGTTGACAACACACCTGTCTTTAAAGATTCAAATATCATCGACTTAAAACAATTAAAAGAGTTTGTATGGATAGTCTGGAGTGGTGTGCCGGTGTAGAAGTGAAAGTATGAGACTCGTGTACTCACAGTTTGAGCTGTCAGGTCACTCAGGTCTGGTGCTGTATCACAGGCTCATCTTTTCACTGTTTATCCCACCATAGGACAGAGAGAAAGAGAGAGAGAGAAGAGAGAGAGAGAGAGAGAGAGAGAGAGAGAGGAGAGGAGAGAGAGAGAGGAGAGAGAGGAGAGAGAGAGAGAGAGAGAGAGAGGATGGGGGGAGGTATTTCCTTTTCTCCAGCTCTGTTCACACAAGTACAACTGAAAAGAGAGGGAGGAAAAGAGAGAGAGAGAGAAAGTAGGAGGATGGTTTTTCGATGCGATCTGGTTGGCGGTCCTGCTACAAAGCGAGCGTCAGATTCAGTAGAGCTGCTTCTTTGGCGTGCCGCGCGTCTTCACACATAGCCGAGAGCCCGGTGCGGTCAACCACACGCGTCTGTGGTGTGTGTGTATGTGTGTTTACGTTCACACAAGCGGGGTGTATGTGTGTAAGCGGTGGGTTTGTGTGTGTTGGGAGGGTGCTTGGGCTTTCACTCACTGGCTGCGCCTTACACTGTAAGAACACATCAGAGAGAGCGAGAGAGAGGGCGAGCGAGCGAGAGAGAGAGAGAGAGAGAGAGAGAGAGAGAGAGAGAGAGGAGAGAGAGAGAGAGAGAGAGAGAGAGAGAGAGAGAAGAGAGAGAGAGAGATGAGGGTGGGAGGGACGGACAGGGAGGAAGGAGGAGGAGGAGGAGGAGAGACAGAACGCGGAGGTGGAGAGGATGCACTGACAGTTTCATGCGAGCCCTTCTCGGAAGGCTCCGACCGCTAACACAGGCTGACAGGTACTGAACGATAGAGACGAGAGGCAGCTACAGCCCTCTATTCATTTTCCGCCATCGTTCTCTCAATCTCTAATCCGCACTAAAATTATGCCATTTCTCCGACACAATACATACTGGCACATGCACATTTAGCAATTATATTTTCCTTTGTCATGTAATGCAAAAAATGCATGCTTGCAGTTAAACTTGATCGGTATATGCAAATACACTTGATGTTTGATTTATACCATGCAAATTATCATTCTTATCATTGGGAAGTTACTCAAAAATCTACGCTTAAAGACAATATGAGACCCAAACATGGTCTGTAAAAGAGTTTCATCATGAGATGCTGGGAGACATCTTTAACTGATGGTGTAAATTGAGGATATAAAGTGTGGAAAGTCTATGGCAGCCCCATGGGCCCCTGAGCGCTCAATGCTGTCAGGGTAGACTACACTCCACTGATTTCAATTAAAAGCTAAATTAGCCATTTGAACTCTGATCTTAGCACTGTGATGTAATTCATGTCTTGCTATCAGAGAACACGTCTCATAAATTACACCTGGTACTACTTCACCTCATCAATAATGTTTTAGCTCTTATCGGCATTATCAAAATCAATGCACCTGTTGTTGCTGTGGTGATTATTGCTGCTCATCATCACATTATCAAGTTGCATGCCAATATGCATAATTACAGTTATGAATTTGTGACAGTTTGAAAAGTGACAGAACAATGTATATAGGCTAATATACAATTTATCAAAATATACTATTCAAAACTTTGGGGTTTACAAGTTTTTTCATGTGTTTGAAAAAAGTATCTTATGCTCACCTAGGCTGTGTTTATTATACAGTAAAAACAGTAATTTAACTAGAGAACAATTAAATAAAATTGAATTTATTCCTGTGATGGCAATGCTGAATACTCAGCAGTGTTTCGGTGTCACACGATCCTTTAGAAATCAATTTAATATGCTGATTTGGTGATCGGACAACATTTATTTCTACAGCGTTATTACTAGTATAAATGTTGAAAACAGTTGTGCTGCTTTCATTTCTTTCTTTTTTGGTGAAAACCGTAATAGCCTATTTTTTTTATTCTTTGATTAATAAAAAGTTCAAAAGAACGGCTTTTATTTTAAATATAAATCTTTTGTATCATTATAAAATGTCACTTTTGATCAATTTAATGATTTATTGATGAATAAAAATATTTGTTTCTTCTAAAACAAAAACTTTACTGATCCTAAATGTATAATACAGAATAATATATCTGACACTTTTTAATTTTCGTCATTTTTAATTTTTAGTCATTCATTTGCAATTTAAATAAACTTAAATTGTATATTAATTTGAACTAATTCATTTCTATTGGGCAGCTAACACAAAATCACTACCTGTACATACATGCAACAGAATGGGACAAAATTCAGATGCCTGAAGACGCGTTTTTAATAGTAAAACAACAGGTTGCAAGAATGCATCAAAACGGACGCATGTTCAAGAACAAAAAGAGTCAACTTTCTATAATAAAAAAACAAGAAGAAAAAAAACAACAGGCGCAGTCAGTCACGCACATACACAACAAAGCCCCAGTGTTTTCACTCATCCACAGTGTGGATTCCCAGCAGTCAATAATCATATCCAGTTAACGCTGTGGGCCTGAAATGGATCTCAAAGCAGCATCCCGTTCAAACACCACTAAACTGGGATTTCCCCACTCACACCTGCCCTTCTCACAGCCTCATCACCGGCACTCAGCACCTCCATTAACAGGTTCACACAGGTGCCCTCAGCTTCCACCACACGGCTACACAAAGAATAACAATAGCCGGCATTATAGAGAGAATAATGGCATTAATAGCAGACTGCAGCCTCTCTCTTTGCTAATTGGCTTGTCTGCTAGCAGCCTCCACTCCAAGGGTCATGGGATTTTGTGGGTGGCATCTGTAAATAGCTAATCAGCTCCCCAGGCGCTCACTACACTTCAGAAAGTATTTCTTTTGAATTCGTAATAATAACGGGAGGAGGACTGTCGGGGTGGGGATTGGGTGGGGGTTGGGGGAGGGGGTTGTTGGATAACGACGTATGGCTAAGATAACTGCCAGAGACAACAGAGGCGAAAAATAAATAATGAAGCGCCGATTGTTATTCCTGCGCAGCCAACAGAAGCCGTTTGAAGTGCAGACTCGCCTTTATCTTGTCACACTGGAAGAAGAAGAAAAAAAACATTGCCAGCCCAGACGCAATAAAGATGTCTTTGACGCTTTTGGAGAATGACTAACAAGATTTGAGGTGTGAGGGGGGGGGGGGGGGGGGGGGGGCTGAAGTGGGGTAAAGCTAACATGGCTGTCGGGAACGTAAGGCTGATTTAGGAACGTGGCGATGCAGAAGTTGAGCGACGCAGAGATGGAATCGTGATTCCTGAGACACTTACGTTTCCTGATAATGTCAAGCTGCCAATAACAAGGGGAAGGGACAGGCCGCCCTCGCCTGGTCTGATGTTCTGAAGAGAGAAATCTGCAAGAGAAGGACTGAGATGTTATGACCGGCTGTTAGGATGGGATTGGTAAGGATTCAAAATCAACAGCATTTTGACAGATGCTGTCAGACAATGTTGATTACCACCAGATTTACTATAGTCGACTAAAAATAAAACCATTAAAACATTTCCGTTACTTGAAATAAAATAAACGTTGACTAAAATCAAATAATATATATATATCAAAAACTTAAGCTTACTTTATTTCTGCTGGCTTCCAAGGCAACATTTCTAATTAAACTTGATGTACTAAAGCTGAAAGAAATTTATAAAAACAATATTGATTAAAATGAAGCATAATTAAAATATATATATATATATATATATACATACATTCCGGTATATGAAAATATAAACTCATTCAAAATAATAAAAACTACAATAATAATGATAAAAAGTTAAATTTTTGTCCCATCAAAAGAAAGCAAAATCTAACTTACAGTGAGAAATTAACAATGGAAGTGAATGGGACCAATTTGTAAACATCAAAACATCACTGTTTCAAATCTAGAGCCGCACTATGCGAACATGATTAGTGTAAAAGGCTTGCTAATGTCTTTACAATTTTACAACTTTGTTGCCATAATGCAAGTATCAACTGTATAAATAACAAGATTTCAACATTTCAAATAAAAAAAGTTAACAAGAATAATAAGCATGTTAACAAGAATGTAAAAGGGATTTTATTATATTATATATTATTTTACAATTTATTATCTATTATTAAATTATATTATCTATTATTGTATTTTATATTATTTATTACATATTATTATATGCCTCACATTTCTGAATTTAAATCCTCAGAAATGTGTCCCCATCTGCTTGTATTGTTAGGGCAGTAATATCTATTTCCCAACCAGGTAAAAATCAAGAGTCCTGACTCTTTCTGTAATAACAATTGCTGAATATGCTCAAAAATCCTCCTAAAACTCACATTCCATCATGAGGTTAGACAATTTTTTAGACTCCTAGGGCTGCTGTCTTTCTCTGTTCCATCCTCGCTTTTGACAAGTGGGGTGTGTGTGGTGTGTGTGTGTGTGTGTGTGTGTGTGTGTGTTGTGTGTGTGTGTGTGTGTGTGTGTGTGTGTGTGTGTGTGTGTGTGTGTGTGTGTGTGTGTGTGTGTGTGTGTGTGTGTGTGTGTGTGTGTGTGTGTGTGTGTGTGTGTGTGTGTGTGTGTGTGTGTGTGTGTGTGTGTGTGTGTGTGTGTGTGTGTGTGTGTGAGACTCACACACAACCAGTCACCTCCTCAAACTGATCGCTCTACAGCTCTATGCTTCCCTGAACACCACCACATTATACTGCTACAATGCTCTCACAATCACTGCAATTAAGCCTGGGCGAATCACACCATGCCACTGCAGCTCAGAGCTCCAGCACACAGACAGTTCAGTGGCCAATAACATTATACATGTCTGAGATGGGCTTACAACATTATACAAAATGTTATCACTTCCTTGTAAAAGTTTTGATGTTAGAGTAAGGTGATACACTTAGGGTGTGTTCACACTTGTAGTTCGGTTCTCTTGGTTCTTTTGGTCCGGATCAAAAAAGAAAATGATACACTTAGTCCTGGTTCGCTTAGCGTTCACACTGTCATTTTTACCACCGAACCTAAAGATACAAAACATAAATCCCTCCATCGCACACACAAACAAAGCTCTGCTGCGAGGAGACGCGATTCTGATCCTTGTACCGAACTATAATGTGCAACATCACGACTATGATGAGAAAAAACAGGTATGCTTGCGCATTGTCCTTTTTAGCGTCGCATCTTGTGACAAGTCCTGTTTTGGTGTCGTTCATGTCTTTGGTCCGGGTTGCGTTCATCTTTTCAGCAGTCTCAGTCCGCTTGTTAGGTGTGCACCAGGGTTCGGATGGCAGCGTTCACACTTATTCAAATGAACCGCACTAATAAAGCAATCGCATTAAGGTTCATTTTAATCAAACCAAACATGCCAAGCATGAACACACCCTTAGAAGGTTCTCAGTTCCAAATTATCTTGCCATTAAAAGTATTAACTTTCTCACACATTTCTACAAAAATTTCCTAAAAGAAATAAACGCATAAAACAATGGGCCTCATTCACTAAGCATGCATACACATCTTCTATATTTTAAATTTAAATTCCTGGTTTTGAATTAAAGTAGTTCATACTTAATATGCTTTAATTGTTTGCTTTGCATATTTAACGTATATTATCACAGTGGGGTTAAACATGAAATTTGTTAATTCAGAATTTAATAAATAAATGAATTAATATTAATAAATAATCTAAAAATGTATACATTTAAAAAGTTGATTGATACACTTTGGTTGAAGGTCTTGCTGCCAAATTAGTTATTCTATGCACCATATGTAACGTATTATTGCAAATGCAATTATAACTTTGTAAATAGAAATGAAATCTCAGACTTGCCTTGAGCACCATTGGAGACACTGTTGAGATCTCGTGAAATTCAAGAGGAGATAAACTTGAGATGCAAGAAGGGAGATTTCTTCTGAATTTCGTTTGCTGGAGAAACAACAGCCACATTAAAAGGGGCTATGTGTAGCTTTTTACTTAAAAAAATCTTTAAGATAGAGTTTTCATTTGTACATTTATGAGCCTACCATAATGTAATAGAAAGCATGACACCTTGACTGTCCACCACGGTTGCCTCTATCAGCCTGTAGGCTCAATTGTGTGTGGAGTCGTCGAGTCCGAATTGGTGCGAAAATTCAGAAAATGTGACGTCACGCGCGCTCGTCTACTTGGGCTTACATCCGGCAGCCATTAGTAAGCAGCGGCAATCGCTAGCAGTAGTGTTTCAAATGTGGACGGAAAGAAGCGACCAGCCTCCAGCACAATCCAGACACCCACGGAAAATCCTCTTAAGTAAAAAAAAAAAAAAAGCCTTATCTAGTGCGGCCAACGAGCATGCGCACCGAGAACGAGCATGAGACTGGCTGCAGTTTCTCTAATGTCCACTGGTGCCAGTAACGGTTAGAAATTTCGGCACTTCCGCAATGCTCCTTTAAGGGTTTCCACATCAGATTTTAATCTTTAAATATTTGTTCTTTTATAAACAATATGTAATATTAAAATCCTCATCATTTGAGGTTAACAGAAAGACAATCATTTTGGAGGTAAAAGCTGTTTTGGAAAAAACAGTACTCTTCACACATTTGTTACAGGAGTGTTGCAGTTGCGCCTCCACAAACTACATCTCAGTTACACCAATTACACAACGTACCACAAAAGACACTACGTGACCCCAACGCAATTTGAGCAATCGCTGTATTGCAAAAGCCCTCTGCGAAATGTTCATTTTTCCTTGTTCAGCTTAATAATCTTTAACAGGCTTCCCACTAAACCAGCAGAAGTGTGAGTTTGCACGTGTCCCACTGTATGACTGTGTGTGTGTGTCGTCCTGTGACCCAGAGGCAGCGTGTGCAGCGAGAGGTCCTCTCGCCCTGATGCCGAGAGAGATGCTCCACCATGGAGGCCCTGATAATATCAGGATAACAAGAGCTAATTAAATTTGGTGTGATCGCTGGAGAGTGAATTATTTATCGAGAGAGCACGAAATGCTACTTAACTCACAGCAGCTCGGATTTACTTCTCCTTTCGAGTCCGGCCCATCTCTGAGCTTTTCTACAAAAGGTGCATGGTGCTCTTCTGACAAATTTTTTTTTTTTTTTTTAAATCATTAACAAAGCATGACAACCGTTCACTGGCTGTTAATTATCTTCCCGAGAACTGAAAGCGTTTTTGGGAAGAGAGCAGTTTCCGGCATAAAAAACATCTTTTAATATCACGGCCCCCATTTGTCAGGTCACTGCAGTCATGTGTCTAATTAATGTAGATAATTTGAGATAAACAAGTTGTAATTAATCAGTGACACTAGGTTGCGAGCGTGTAAATTAGTATCATTCTTTCCATATGAAGTCACATTAAAGCATCGGTTCTGCGCTACACGGATACTTCCGAACCATTATTTACCTGTAATATTTATGTCAGGCAATATGGGGACATTTCACCTCACATTGCTATGAGCATAATGTTCTCACCACAAAGATTAAGACCATCAATCTGTCAAGGACAATGAAAGGCTTTATTACTTCCTTAATTGTATTCAAAGGATAATTTCATCGATGACCTGTGCAGCTTATTGATGAAGCAGGGTAATCTAAATCCCTATAAGCACACAGCAGGTGCATTGATGAAAAAGTTGGCCTTGGTGGGGGTGCAGGAAAACTCCCCTCTTCCTGCATTATCACAGTGCGCAACTCTAATGAATACAAAGTGAACAGCACATCAGCTAGGATAAGAGCTCTTCTGTCCAGATTAATGAAATCTATTTTACACAAAGGGTCATTAGGTTTACAAAAGAGGGAGTGGAGAGCTCTCTTTGCACTTTGTGCAAGATAAAGATGTTTCTGTGTCAAGCAAGTGTCAATATGTTGCTCTTTTTTGTGCGGTCACACAGACAAGGTCAAAACTGACATTATATGTCAATGTGCATGCAAACGAAATATCATTAGAAAACTATGTATATAGTAGTTTTCCAAATCAGTCTCAAGGTGGCAATTTCGTATCATAAGCATGAAGGTCCCTTAACCCTTGTATGGTGTTCGGGTCTGTAGGACCCGTTTTCATTTTTTATCAAAAGAAAAATTATACAATTAATAATTTTTTCAACCTCAGACTCATTGGCCTTGGCTCATTTTCTGTGAAGAACATATATCCAAACACATTTTCAATGACCACACACTGTACACCCCCTACACATTTATATTACACACAGGATGTTCGGGTCACTGGACCCGGGCTAATAAAAGTGTGGTAATTTTAGGTCCTGTGTACCTTTACTCTGTCCTCCTCCTGTCAGGGCTTGCTGTTGTCAGTGTGTGTGTGTGTGTGTGTGTGTGTGTGTGTGTGTGTGTGTGTGTGTGTGTGTGTGTGTGTGTGTGTGTGTGTGTGTGTGTGTGTGTGTGTGTGTGTGTGTGTGTGTGTGTGTGTGTGTGTGTGTGTGTGTGTGTGTGTGTGTGTGTGCTTGTTTTTGTGATATATGAGGACACAAATGTGTATAATGACATGGGTATTACACTGGTATTACAACTTACACGTGAAATATGAGGACATTGCATGCGTCCTCATATTTCAAACAGCTTAAAAATCATAAAAAACAATGTTTTTTTTTTAAATGTTAAAATGCAGCATGTCTCCTGTAAGGGGTAGGTTTAGGGACAGGGGCAGTGTAGGGGGATAGAATATATAGTTTGTCCAGTATAAAAACCATTACGCCTATGGAATGTCCTCATAAGTCACAAAAACAAACGTGTGTGTGTGGTGTGTGTGTGTGTGTGTGTGGTGTGAGTGTGTGTGTGTGTGTGTGTGTGTGTGTGTGTGTGTGTGTGTGTGTGTGTGTGTGTGTGTGGTGTGTGTGTGTGTGTGTGTGTGTGTGTGTGTGTGTGTGTGTGTGTGTGTAGTGTAGTGCAGTGTGTGCAGTGTGTGTGTGTGTGCATGCGTGCATGCGTGTGAGAGAGAGATTGTGTGTAAGTGTGAGAGAGTGTGAGTGCAAAAGTGAGTTTTGTTTCTACCCTTGCCGTTCCCGCACAAGGTTGCAATTCTTAAATGTGATCTAACAAAGGTAAAGGGAAAATATTAACCATATATGCTGTTTATATTGCTTGTAATTGGGATGAAGTAAACATCTGTTGAGTATTTTAACATAAATTGTTTGATTATGTTGAATTAAAAACCTAAAAATGCAGCGGTTCCACCAGACCCACGAACACTGGCTGAATAACAAAAATATGAACACCACACAAGGGTTAAACATAACCGTCACTGGGGCGTAAGCAGATATGAGCGTAAGATTGAGATTATACGAATTCATACGATTCAGTCACCAATTTGCCAAAATGGTTGCGAATTGCCATGAGATTTTGTTGAGTCTTCTGACATTGGTTCATGCCTGACCCATCCATTGTTAAAGAAATACTGTTTCATAGTTTTAGCTCATACGCATCAACATAGCTTAAAGTTATTTGAATTTCTAAGCAAGGCTTTGGGGTTGGGATCTGGTGACATAAATAGATGTTTTCCTTTTATTTCTGAAAATGACTTGCGGTTCTAGCCATTTAGATGGTAAGTATATTTCACAATATAAAAGTATAGATTCCCTAGAATCACAATAATAAGGGCTTAAGTTGCACCGATAAGGATTCCTTAATGTCATTATTTGAGGTTTCAGTTTGTTTTAAGTTATAATTAACTTAGATTTCTGTATGCTCTCAGAATAACTAATGGAGTCACACCATTAGACTAACTATCAAATTAGCCAAAAATCCTCAACATAAATGTAAAACCAAACAATTTCAAGATGACATGATGAAATTAGGAATAAGTCATTTTAAAAAGCTGGTTCCAGTCATGAGCCCTTCAAAAAATGCCTTTAATAATGAATGGTTGATGCCAGCTTTTACTACAATATGTGGTAATATGTGACCCTGGATGACAAAACCAGTCTTATGGGTCATTTTTTTTAAATTGAGATATATACATCACATGAAAGCGGAATAAATAAGCTTTCCATTGATGTATGGTTTGTTAGGATAGGACAATATTTGGCCGAGATACAACTATTTGAAAATCTGGAATCTGAGGGTGCAAAAAAATCGAAACATTGAGAAAATCTCCTTTAAAGTTGTGCATTTATGTTCGTGATTGTGCTGCATTCACTCACAAAAATAAATGTTTTATACATTTACGGTAGGAAATTTACAAATTATCTTCATGGAACATGATCTTTAATTAATATCCTAATGATTTTTGGCATAAAAGAAAAATTTATAATTTTGACCCATACAATGTATTTTTGGCTATTCCCACAAATATACCCGTGCTACTTAAGACTGGTTTTGTGATCCAGGGTCACATATAACAAAAAAAAGAAAAATGTTAAAATTAAAAAACAGTTTTGCCATAATTATACCCCAGCATGCATTCATTTATGACCTCAAAATGTATAATTTATTTCATAAAATGATTTGAATCATGCAAAAATGCAATTCATGTATGGAAAAATAAGAAAGAAACGACTTTGAACAAGCTGCTTTGAAACAATCTATATTGTAAAAGGGCTTTATGAATAGGTTAAAAAAAGTAAATCAAATGAGGGAAAAGGCAAATAGGATGAAGTGAAATTTTTTCCTGGGATACAAAAATATATAGTTAAAATGTTTTTTTTTTTGTATTATGTTAAATGTCATGCAGAATTATTTCTACTTGGAGGTTTAGGCCTATAAACTGTTAATTGCACTACTAATGTACAACCTGATGAACAGAAAGGTGTGCAACAGGTTAAAAGAAGTCAGGTGCCATTTCAGTTCTGAAAACAACAACTTATTTAAAGCATAGATTTATTTTACTGCACGCATTTCAAAAGCTTTCATGTTAGGAGTCAAAACACTAAGACATTTATCTCTCTGACACTCCATCACATCTAAACCACTCTGAAAATGTTCGGGATGGAGACGACTATAAGTTTAGCAAGGTTGGAGAGTTAATGCAATGCTGAACTGAACCTTCATGAGGAAAGTCTGTGGGCAATCAGCAGACAGAACATTTGATGCGAAAGGCATTAAGATTCAGTGCAATTTGCATAATGCCTTTAGGTCCACCATAGACATTAATTACATTGATAATGCATTCATTTTTCACTTTGCATACCACTCCAGTCGTTAAGCACTCTCCTGTCTTACTCAAAGGTCAGTTTTAATCACCGACTATGCTAAAACAGATGTTTTATTACAGCCCCTCATTATGCTTTGTTCAAATTAGGGTATATGATCACTGAGAACTCATTCGGCTTTGCCCGGCCCATCTCATAACCTTGACTGAAGGATGTTCACACCTGTCAACCAGGAATGTCTCAGCTCTGTAAGGTACTTTTTTTAGTAGTATTTCTAGTAGCATGTAGGAGTATTGACTGCAAAGCTCTGCAGTAAGCATGCTACATTTGCTCGCAAACACATTACGTAATAGCAGAACCACTTTCCAAACAAGTGAGTTTGAATCACGTTACATTTTTTAGCACAATTGCAAACATTTTAAATCAAATCAACTGAAATAAATTAAAAAGTCCTTATGTGTGCTAAATATTATATGACTTTGGCAGATTTAGTGGTGCATTGACGTGTTTTTTTTTTTTTTTACCTAAACTTTAAGTAATATTATAATGTCGGTAGAAGTTGTCACGGTATCAACAGGGTTACTGAGTGTGTCAACTTCTGTCTAACTGCATCAAAAGTATGAATGTGCTAAAAGTGCTTTCCCGTAATGTCTTTCTCACATGAGGATGGTGTGACAAAGAGACTCGGTCCAAAATTGCACCACCAGTCATTTTCATTAACAACCTCGTTTTAATTAAACATTGATTACCTGCTAATTAGTCTAATGATCGTCCCCAGATGAGGGAGACCAGGTACAAAAAGTGACAGAGGAGAAAAATGAAGGATCTGAAGCAAATGAAAATTGTATTTGAGATCCCTGAGGGCTCACTGTTTTGTGATTATTTTTGCTTTTATAAATGAGGCCTTCAACATGCATTTCTCTAATTTATGTTTGTCTGATGGCTCCCATATGACTGATGCATAGAAGATTGAGTATGTGCACATTTTCATCAAATTTGGGAAATTTCCTGCCACTGGAAAGCAATAAATAAATTCAAAAAAAGCCTGTGTCTGGCACACATGCAAATTAATCTCCATTGTGATAACAGAGAAATGTGGTAGTTGGGGCAAAGCTACTTCGCAGCCCGTAATAGCTCTGCATCGAACGTCCCGCAGTAAAAATCTCGAAACCAGACCTCAGGAATTATCAGGTACAACCTCCATCTCTTCCGCGCAATCACGCTTCTTCATCACTCCAGGCCACGGTTTACATCACGGTGCCCACATGGCAATAACAGTGCGAAGAAAGGTGAAAACCCCAGTCGATCCTCATTTTTCATTGGGTCTCGTTCACCTTTACCTATAAATCTGCAAACTGACAACAACATTCTTAAAGTTGCATCAATATCTTAAGAAACTCTGCCACATGCATCCCTATAAGCACAGCCTAAACAGTAGCTTGCGTCTGCTGTCGTGTGCGGCGTGGGATTCGCTCATAAATAAAATAAAAAAGTCAGTGGATGAATAAATAAATGTTTTGCAAAAGCCCCGTGATGAATAATGAATGTGTCATTCTTCGCTCCATTATTCTTGTTTGCTTTGATACAGGCTTTCTTGTTTCTCAGTCACAAGAATATTTCATCGCATCAAATACCCCTCCAGTGCTGACTGTCAGCATTAATGCACAAGTGTATGATTTAAATGTTTTATACTGCCTTTGTTTTCCACCATGGTTGATTCATTAGATAACCCACACAACTGCCAGACCTTGAAGACGTAGTTCAAATGAAAAGCATTAAAAGGAGAAACCAACGAAACGGTGCCTTAATTACAATAAACACAGCTACTGATAACAGCAGGGGCGATCTGGAACGTGAAGGGGAACGTGTTCAAGAATATTATAGGGATAGTTCACCTACACTAAAAATCTAAATTGCCATCATTACACACCCTCTTGCTGTTTCAAATCTGTAATGGAATGCAAAAAGAGACATTTTGATTAGCACACTGGCTACTTTTGTCCATGAAATTACAATAAAAGGACGGATGTTTTTTAGCCCAGATGTTTTTAAATGGATGCAAGTGCAACAGAACGGGTTTTCAGTGAGAAAAAAGAGGAAATTTAAATGGTTATTGACTGAAATCCACCCCACAATTGCTCATTAGTTGATTAGAAGCAGTGATGTCTGATTCATAAACAAATCAAATCTTTTCAATGAATCAATTTCGGCAGTTCAATCCACTGCCTCAAAGATTGGTCATATTGGTTCCTCTCTTCAGAGAGAGAAAGATCATTAGAGAAAAAGGACTTACATTTCTGACACAAAGTTATCATATACTCTTAAAAATCAAAGGTTCTTTATTGGCATTGATGGTTCAATTAAGAACATTTACCATCCATGGAATCTCTTTATTGCACAAAAGGTTATTTATTTTGAAAGGTTATTTAATTATTAAAGGGGTCATGACTTGAAAAAAAAAAAAAAATTCCATGATCTTTTGACTTATAAGAGCTCTTTATACCATTAAAACATCCTTAAAAGTTTCATAGCTTAAAACGTTCTCCTCATTATAAACAAAGCATTTATTTACCTGAGCGAGATTTATTATATTTTTTTTTATAATTGTGCGTCGATTGACGAATAGATAAACATCATCGCACCATAGGCCCCGCCCTCTGGCATTCAGTCGCTTAATGGCTGCAATTTCACTACATTGGATGTGAGCGTAGCGCCACATCAACAGCAAATAGAACCCATTGTAATCAATAGACACGTTCTACACTGATACAGTATACAGATTCGTGTTCAGTTTCTGACATACTCCCAAAGCTCTAGATTCTGTCGACAACAGGACAAATGGAAGAGTGAAAACACGTTTAAACAGCTCATTTGCATCTCTGTACAAACTTCAGATGGATCCCAACATTGGAAACAAGAGGATGGTTTATTTTATTGCCGTCACGTCAGAAGATTTTACGTTTGTTCTGAGCATTTTATTTTGTAAATAAGGCACAGTGTAATGGAGAGTTCACAAAGAAATTGTTATTGAAAGATGAAGCAGCCAACTGTATTGGATCTGACATCAGCTGCATCACAAACAGCAAGTAAACGATTTTATAATGCTTGGTCCGTAAATGACGATTTTATGTAATGTTCTTAAAACACTCACGTGCAATAGCAAGTAGGTGTTGGTGTTTCCTATACAATGATGTTAGCCAATCATAACAGTAGCTGTTTACCGACAACCCTTAAAAAGGAGCCGCCCCTTAAAAAGGATCATTTCCAGACTGATCTCATGAAATAGCGTATGTATAACACGCCAATTCGTATTTCCATTTTTGGCGTGCTATCAACACGCATAATCGCTTTTCAGCGTGTTTATGAACGCCGTTGACTTAACGTTACATTAGTGTATATATAAATATATGACCTACCCCAACCCTGTGCCTAAACCTACCCGTCACTGGGGTTAATACCATTTATGAGTCTTCCCCTACCATCCTAGGACAAAAAATATCGCTCGCCAGATGTAGATCTAGGTTTTTCTTCGTTTCACTTGGACATTTAACGGCGTGTACATACACGCGGAATCACTCGGACATTTAACGGCGTAGACATACACGCATACACGCGGATAGCTCAAAATGCGTATAGATAACACGCCACTTGACTTGAAAGTGGCGTGTATGTTTACGCAAAAGTCATGATGTCATGTTGTCATTTCAGACAGAGGGTCAAAATAAGTGTTGACAATAATCCTTTCAACATACATTTTAGTATTTTTTGTGCAAAAAACTCTAACATTATAAGAGAACAAGAAACATAAAGAAAATCAATGTCATGACCCCTTTAAAATATTCTTCACACTAAGAAAAAAAAAGAACTCTGGCTTCAGAATAATGTTAGGTATTATTATGTTGAACTATGTGCATGAGTTTAAGTGCATCCTTTTGCTTACAGCATGAAAAAGAGTGGCCAGTTTATTCAGGAAATTACATAAAATAGGTTCTCTCCAAACTGGATGCTTCACATAACAACAGTATGTTCCTACTTGTGAAAATCAGTCGCTATCAATAATCATTAAATGGGATTAAAGAAAATGAATTTATGGTTAATAGTTACAACATTCAAAGTTGAACCGTTGTTTCACCTACTGACCCATTACCTGGCATAATGAGACACCAGCTGATATTAGCAAAGAGCTACGCGTCTGATGGTCGGATATATGTGACTCTTAGTTGATGGGAAAAGCTTTTCTCTTCTGAACCAATGCCTTGCCTGGATCAGAGGTGATTATGAGTTCAGTGGTGCGAACAGCAGTATCAAGATGGGCAATGGAAAGATCGATCTCCGTTTTTATGGAGTTAATTCAATATGGACTATTTAAAGCGACGGGGCTGAGGGAGAAATGAGATTGTATTTGCTGGGTATGGATTTTTGCCATGTGAAAGCTTCGGGTGCAAAAGGGGGGATGGTTTACAAGTCTTGACACTGTTTAAAAGATCTTCACACGTAGAAGGGTAATCACTGTAAATTACTTTTCATTGATTAGTCAATATTTTCAAAGATCATGTTGCTCTCGTCCTATTTGAAAGTCTTAACCTATTACTGGTGGAGAGAGAAACTTGCGCCATGTTCATTTCATAGTCACTTATTGAGAGCACGGCATGGTCTAATATCTATATACAGCCTTAAAATGTTACCTTCTAACACACTGGTGTTGTTTAAGAAAACTAATTTTACAATAGAGACAAAAAAAGGACAAAAAGTACAAAGATGAAGAGTCTTCATTGACTAACACTCATGTCGTTTCAAATACAATACAAAGTCAGTGGGTTCCCAAAACAACATTGGACCCCATTGACTTTCACTTTTACAAGCAAAAAGACATTTTTGAAGTGCCTTTTCAGTTTTCCTGAAGAACGTCATACAGGTTTGGAATGACATGACAGTGAATAACGACAGAATTTTTGGGTTAACTATCCCTTTAAAAGTCAAAACCAGATCTGCGCCCATTTGACAAGCCTTGTTCTGACATACATTATGATATATCTAGAGCTCTCATGTAAGCTGCATTACTTGAACATCTTCGGACTATGTCCCTGGAATGTCATACAGCATGTGACAGATTCAGTGCACAGCATCCTCTCCCCATGACACGGAGGGTCACATGCTCTCTCTGCCCTATCATAAACAGGCAAGATGATTGATAAACACAGCCAAATGCTGCCAGCGGTCTGCTGTGCACAGTGTTCCACTGTCAGAGTCATTTGTATTCATATTATGTAGATTAGTACTCTGAAGTCCTTTAAATACAAGAAGAAATTTCTTAACCTTCCATGTTAGTCTCTGACCCGTATCGATTCAAATAGAGTACATATAAGTAAATATGAATCACTTGGCCAAGCGGTGAACCCTCTTTTGCACCAAGAAGCTGCTTTTGATTTGCGGCTATTTATCTTAATGAGCGCTGTTACTCTGTGAAGGGAACTCATGTGAAGGCTTGCAGTCATAGAAATACAGTGAATCCATCACTGTCAGACAGACGGGATCCTTCCAGCAGACGGACAGTCTTTGAGTGATGTCGGGCCAGTAGGAAGAGCGCTAGGAGCCCAAAGCTTGTTAACAACAGAGAGCAAGCACTGGACAGACCTTCTCTACCAGACCTCTTGCCCCATACCGTCTCGCTACAACTCTGGCTGAAACGTGACAACATTGCCTGTTGTCATGCGAGCAGATTTGTCTCTTCATCACAGTGATGTCATGCTGTTCCATTAACTAATAGCTTCGCTCTGGATGGCAGGTCTCTCAGAACAAAGTGCCAAGCTTCATGAGACCATTTATGGCAACTTGCCACAGTGATGCAACGATAACGAAGACTAAAACGGTGGTTGAACCTTCATGCACAAACTCGACTCTAAAAAACAAATGTTTTATTCACGGATTTTCAAAGTTGTTGCTTTGAAGTTAAGTAAACAACTCATTTTTGCAAAAAAAGAGCCTTGTCTATAAAACCGCACCAACCACACTTGCTTATTTAAAAAATAAGACTTTTTATTTTATTAAAACGTCAGATGATAACAGCGCAAAACAAATATATTATTCACAGAAATTCATGGCTGTTTGGAAAACCAGTGGATTCAAAGTTATCCAGCCACGGAAAGCTGCTGTGTTCTTCTCTCTGTGAAAGTTTTATTAGTTTGAAGAATCCGTGGGCTAAAAAAAGAGTCAAAAATAAATGCATAAACAAACTGAAAAACAAAAAATTATCAACAGGCATTTGAAATAAGCTAGAAGGCCGTTTGACAAAAAGAGCAGTTGGCGCGTTCAACTTTCAAGTTTGTAATATTAGGAAATTGTATTCCTTTTTATGAAAAACTAATTGAATTTAGAGAAAGTTTTTTTAAACACCTAATAATATTTGTGAATATTTTTAAAAGACATTTCAGGGTAGTTTAACATACATTCCAGCGAAATCATAAGGAAAACTTAGGGGAGGCAAAATAACACAATTGAAAACAAATTAAAGTTATATTACAGTATTTGATTTCAAAACAAGCTTTGAAGAAGAGCAAAAAGCAAGACTGAAAGATTGCCTAGCAATTGATGAACAGAAAAAAGCCATCAACTTTGTTTCACAGCTATAGAAAGGGGAATCTATCACAGGTGCCAGGATCAATTCAACCTGAGTTTTTTTTTTTTGTTTTTTTTCACACTGAATAAATGTCTCTTGAGTGCACACATGAAGGATGCTTAAAAGTCAAAAGTAAAGCTCATTTATTTCCAGGTCAGACTTGAACAGAATTATAGATGTCTGTTTACATAAACTGACCTGTGTGAAAAAGTGAAAGATGGACTGATATGGAAAATAATAATGTGATGGAAACAATTTTGCTGGCTACACTGACAGCCAAGAAAACAAGTCAGTTTATGTAAGCTGTCTTTTTTGATAACTCACACTAGCCAGAACAGAATTGAAGGTGTACTGGGTTTTTTCCTCATTACAAACTTTTACACTTAGATGAGATAAAGACTGCATTCATATCAGTGGCTTTAAAAAAGCCATTTTTTCTATATAGGTATCACTTCTGCCACCATGTTGAAATTTCAAGAGTTACTATTTCTGTAATAGCCACTTTTACAAAGAAATGGGGACGGTTGTGATGTCTAGTGAATATTAATACAAACTAATAATTTAACAAGATTTTCTTACGGTTTTAATAAATAAATGGTCTTTTTGATTATTGATCAGGTTTATAGCAGCACATTTGCTCATTTCACACTCTTAGAATAAAAGGTTATTGTCTTAATATAGAAGTAGACATGTCTTAAATGACTGCATAACACTTTCACGTTTACCGGGTCATTACATTTTTTTCTACTGATAAAGTATGTGTAAAAGCTGTTTAATTCATAGAAATTTTTTTATTAAAAATTAATAAAATAAAAATGAAACCAATCCATAACATGATGGGAACCCCTAAACTGTTCTATATATAAAATACCAGACAGAACCCTTTAAAGTGGTATAAAATTGGCTATAGTTTCAATGCAGTAGGAAATACTATAGTTTAGTTATAATGGTGTTGACCTGAGTGTCAATTGTTTAGCGGGAGTGAATTACTTTCGGTTTCAAGTGAAGGATCGAGCGCATTGTATGTAGTGGTTAAAGGCTGCAAAGAATCCTAAATCTGGAGAGAACGCTACAATGAAAAATCTGAAAAACTGTGTATAGTCCCCATTTCAAACTGGATGACTACGAACAGTGTTTTATGCCAAACAGAGGGGGAAAACTGAAAGAAACTGCCATTCTGTTAGTTCAACCCAACCCCAGAAGCAAAACGCAGATGCGTACAGGTAAGAAATCTCTCGCCATAGTTTTTCATTTTTACCATAATGCTATTTAAAGAGTAGACAAAGTACAAACTTATTTTAGCATATTTAATTTCACAACATATGTATATACTATGCGTATATCTCACTATCAACATTCATTTCATTTTTAGAATAAAATCATAGATCAACAATTGAATAGCATTTATGCTTCCTTTGTATTAAAAGCCATTTCATGAAGCAGTAAGGACAGATTTATGCACTGCAAAATACTAAATAAATCTATGACTACAGCCAGAATCCATGCAAAAGCAACTGATAACAATTTTGTTGGGAATAAACAAGAAATGTCCACAGCTGAAATGGATGAAAGGGAACAAAAAAGACAAACAAACAGCACCTTTGTGAAAAAGCAATGGCAGAAATCACTTGAACGAATAGAGTCAGTGGAAAAAAAAAATTAATATGTGCTCCTTTGTAACAACGGCTGAACGATAGAAGAAAGAAGCAAACATCTAATGCAGAGTTTAACCTTTCCACAATGTATTATTATAGTAAATGGAAGGACAGTAAAATGGGCTTATATCCCTCAGCACTCGGGCCAATCAGTTAGCGTTTAAGACGGGAACAGTTTGAGGCACCTGATTAATCTTTCCCTTCCTTTCGAAAAGTGAGTGACCCTGCAAGGTCACCGGACAAATGTGCCTGAAACAGAGCTGGGACTCCCATTGGAGGTCTCGAACACTTTTCAAATTGGAGTCCCGCACTGCGTTGACACACTGCTTCATCCCAATGATGCCCAGAATGTCTATTATTGGTGGCCCGGCCATTAAATGAGCAGAAGGTGGATGACCTCTGTGATCTAATAAGCTGGTGTCACAGTTAAAAAGTCTAGTGTGGCCCAGCTCAGGGCCAGACGCTTCCCTGAAGGACAGTTACACAGTAATTTGATGCATCGTCTGCCTCTGGTCCTGGTCAATCAACCAGTTTGGAGATGCAGTTGGAGATATCCTATAGAGGATTGAGCCTCAAAAAAATCAAAAAAACGATCTCTTGCAGACCGATACCAGCAAGAGGGCTTTGAAGCAGAATCGTTTACTCTATTGACCTGGTAAAATAATGCCAGGACTATATACATTTTAAATTCTTTCAACTGACACCTCTTGGTTTTGACTGCATTTGTAAGCTTAACTTCCTTCTGAAGTAACACAACAATTTATATGCATTTTCAAGTTTCTGTGATAAAATATCTGCTATGGAAGCAAATATAAACAAAAGCCTGGTCCCCCCCCCCCCCCCCAAAGTTATTTCGATCAGTTTTATATCAGACACAGAACGTTTTGATTTGCTTGCAACAAAGCAATACTTCTGCGTACAGAAAAGCGCACAGCACATTTCCACATCTCTGTCCTCTATTTACCCAGACAAAAAGCTGATGTTTTAAAGTGATATCCGAAGAGCACTGTCTTTTGTTGTCATCAAGAAAAATGATGCCTCCATGTGAGAATTCCACCGAGGCTTATTCATATCTCACAGAGCTAGCGCTACTGCACAATAAACGTTTATTAATTACTTCAGCACACACTGCAGTGATGACTTAAACTCCTTGAAGACTTTTTTGTCGAAATGAAAGAACACAGTTCACGTTGACATTCCTCTCAGCTGTCAATGTACATCTATACCCATTTTAAAAGTTAAAGAACAATTCATTTGTAATCGCTGCAGAAAGAAAACTGCACAACAGGTTTGGAAACTAGCAGGACAAGGACAAGAGACAAGGACTCTCAAGGGATGATTTTTGCATAGATAATTTTGGGAAAGGAAGGAAAAATGTGTTTAATCAGAATGAGTAAGAAATATTCGCGTGTCCCCCCCAGTGTTCAAACAAAACCTAAACCTGGTTTTCTCCTCGCCTTTCTGCTTTACATATGATTTAACACTGCATGACTTTCACTATGACTAAAGGCATACCGTAGCATGATGCCAGTTTTATGATGCACAGTGCCACAATCACCCTTAGGACAAGAAGAAAAGAAGTTAAGTATGAAGGGCAGAGTGTGAGGGGACGCAGTGCGGCTGGGGGTGGTGGAATCTACTGATTAAAAAGAAGGGGAAAAAAAAAACTGACTTTGGCTGGAGGTCACTTTTAGATCGCCCCAAGCAATTGTTCCAAAAGCTGTGTTTTTTTCCTCTAAAAACACCCTTGAGATGAGCACCAGAAAGGTTAGGGTGTTAAAACGGCCAGTATTAATGGTAACTCGGCTAAACTAAAACAGATTCTCAGGGTTACAACCTCCCTCAGTGGTCGCGGAGTGCTTGAGTAAAATGTGTGACTTCGGCCCCGTCTCTTTAAATGCCTCGTATTGTGGCCTCCTCAAGGTGAGTGTTGCCACAGTCTAGCAAAAATACACATCACTAACCATTTTATGTGATTTCCGGGGACCTGTCACTTTCCTCTGCAACTTTTCCATTCTCTCTTTGTTTCCTCAACTCTCTCATTGTCCTTTTTGAGTCGTAAATTGTTTTTCGCTGAATTGCTTCTCCTTGGGCTTGTCATTGCGCTTTTCATTAAAGGAAAGTTGTTGGAAAGTTTGTGTTGAAGGACACTCATGGTGTCTGATGTTGTTTTGAGCGTGTATGGATAGTTGTAGATGTGTATTTCCACAGGGAGCAAAAATAAAAACGTTTTTTTTTTATATTATTTAAATAAAAAAATCCATAAAAAAGGAGGTTTCTTTCCTCCTCGTGTTACAACAGACTGAATTCTCCAAAATAACACACAGCACAAAACCCGTAGATGATCTGCATGTCAACTTGATTACATAATAAAAGTAATTCGCTTAAATTTTGATTAATCAATCGCACAAATCAACATTTGCTAAAAAATAAAGTTAAAATAAAAAAAGACATTGGGTCTCATTCACTAAGCAAGCATTTGTGCATGAAATCTGTGTACAAACGTTTTCACCAACAAATCATGATTCAATAACTTTCATTCTGTATTCTAACTTTACAAAAAAACTTAGGAACAACCAAAACCACTCATATGCAAAAATCCCATACACTTGGTGGCTTCATAATCATGTTAAGATCAAATTTTAAACCGATATACAGTAAGTCTAATCAGTAAAAGAGTAAGAAAAGGTGTGTTAGCTCAAACTGCTAGGTAGGCTAGCTCTGCATAAAGATGCAGAAAGTCCAGCTGGCTAATCTGAGGTCTGTAATGTCTGTATAGAAAGTATTTATTGCATTTGAACTTGTTTTAAAGGATGCCACTCTTGGCATTACTCAAGGATCTTGCTGTGGTGCTACTATTTGCTAGTGTTGTACGATATACCTTAACTAGAAATGTATCGAAATACCCTGCTATTAATAACGGTATGATATGAAATTGTACTAGTACTTGTACTTTAAGAGTGACAGCACTCTAAATAATAAAGACCAGTATTTCTTAATTTGCGTCGATGTGTGACAGCCGGAGTCAGGGTGTGTGTGCAGTGTGTGTGCGCAGTTGCTCATTTAGAATACTCCAAATTCATCAACATTAGAACAAAGCTACAAACAAATTGTGCGTACACACGTGTTGTAAATACACACAGCAATAAGTTCCAATTTGCATAAAAATATGAATTGTGTACACAATTATTAGTGAATGAGACCCATTACACTGGTAGCATGCATTTTTCAACTTTGAATGTGCTCCTATTTAGCCCACCTCAATCTTAATAACGATTCTAATATGGTTTATAATTACAGCATTTCTATCTCTTTCCAAAATAATTTTCTGTTGGCTCTTTAAGGTAGCAAAAAAACAACAACCTTGGCCTACTCTGTTATTCAAGTCTTATTCTTATAGGGGTCATGCACAGGCATAGCCACTTATTGTATCCATTAGTCAACGTCATTGTCTTCTGCTCGAGTCTATAGCAGCCTACAGATCTGTATGGTAAAAAGTTTTTGTGAAATTAGGTAGATAGATAAAGGATAGTCTGGACATTAACCACAGATATTTTGGAGTCTTTTAACTCAATCCATCTAGTGCCACCAACTGTCCAAAGTTTCACTTTTATGATAATAACTTTTGAACCATAAAGCGCTAGAAACCCTTTTTGGTAACACTTTATTTGAAGGGGTGTGCATAAGACTGACACGACACTGTCATAAACATGACATAACACCTGTCATGAACATGAAGGAGTCTTTATGAATGTTTATGACTGTTGTCATTAAGTGTCATTCGGTAAATTATGACACTTTTAATGCAAAGTTGACATTGTTTAAAATGTCTTTGTTATGACAACTTGACATTAACAAATACAAAAAATGTCTTTGTTATGACAACTTGACATTACCCAACACAAAAATGTCTTGATTATGACAACTTGACATTAACAAAGACAGAAATGTCTTTGTTATGACAACTTGATATTAACCAAGAAATCATAACCTGTCAACCTGTCACAAATATGTCATAACAGGTCTAATTATCAAACTTCAAGCATTTTGCAGTGTAATAACCCTTAATGACATCTTTATAACTAGTACAATGTGTTCCACTTTACTTGAGGACAAGTAAAATATTCATGACACAGTTATAATGGTGTCATGACGGCCAAAGTTGTGACAGGTTGACAGGTTATGATTTCTCAGTTAATGTCAAGTTGTCATAACAAAGACATTTCTGTCTTGGGTAATGTCAAGTTGTCATACAACATTTTAAACAATGTCAACTTTGCATTAAAAGTGTCATAATTTACCGAATGACACTTAATGACAACAGTCATAAACATTCATAAAGACTCCTTCATGTTCATGACAGGTGTTATGTCATGTTTATGACAGTGTAATGTCAGTCTTATGCACACCCCTTCAAATAAAGTGTTACCCAATTTGTTCTCTAGATCCCTGACTAAAGACGATTTGATTGCATATATCATTCTGTTGTCATGAATTTTTAGAAAAACCTACTTTTTTGAAAACTCAGATTTCCCCCCAAATTAGCACAGATTATCTTCAGACAATGCTGGAAAAAAAGTTATTAAAAGCTTTTCTATGAACCAAACCTGTCTGAATAACTTGCAAACGAATTTTGACAAAAAGCATGCCAAACTGGATGCGAGGCTATAGCTACAAAAAGACGGGTCTTGGTTCGTCAGCACAGGCATGACCTTAGGCTACATGCAGTTTTTCGACACAGCGCCACCAACTGGTCAGGAGATATGAAAAATGGCTATTTTTGCTCATACCCTCTGAACAACAGTTTGCCTAAAAATCATAAAACTTTGATTCAGTGCAGCATACAGAGTCGAATGATTCACAATTCTCCCATCTCTGCCATTTTGAGCGGTAGCCACTTAGCATTTTGTCGAAAAATGTTGTAATTTTCTGCTAAAATTAGCATATTGTTTCAAAACTTGTTATGTGTCATAAAGTCCATGCCCTGAAGGTATTCAACAACTTCAGGAACAGGAACAATGACACCAATTAGATCATCTTCAGACCATGTCTGCATAAAGTTTTTAAAAGCTTTTTGATTGACCAAACCGTTCTCAAATAATGCATCAACAAATTTGATGGCATGGTGCCAAGCTGATTCTGAGCCTGTAACTCTGCAACACTTTGGCATATTGACACCAAACTCAGTTTCAGTGGGTCTGATGCTCCCAGCCATACTTGCATAACTCATCATTAGTTTTTTTGTTCTTAGTCCCATTAACTGCTGCTTGCAGCTATATTTCGTATCCTTATTATTTGGAATGGCCTTAAATGGACAAAAGTTTTACTGTTGTTGCCATCACTTAGTATAGATGTAGGCCCCAAACTAATACTGAATTCAGTCAGTTGCAATTTTCAATATCAAATTTTGCCTACCACCTGCTGTCTTTTAACGAGCTCATATTTACTATATAATAGTTTTTCGACACAGAGAGTGGAATGATGGTTAGTTTATGACAGAAGCCATTTACTCCACTTGTTATTCAGTTTAACTCATACAATTCTGATCACACCACAAACCAAAGGGGTTATTATAATGTTGCATTAGATATCTCTATTGTTCAAGAAATCTGCAAACATATAAACCCCATTTGAAGAGTTGAATCTCAGTGCCACAAGTGGCACCAAACAGAATAGCAAAATATTTAATTGATCCAGATCCAAGCAGGTTTCCAAACCTGTTTCACCCTCTTCAGAATATCAGGCCATGGCAAATGGCTTACTTACAGTTTACATTAAACTCCAACATTAATCTCAAAATGTGTAAAAGTGAAAATCCTTGTTTAAAAAAAAAAAACATGCATAAACATGAAGTCTGACGGTATCACTAAATCTCACCAAACCTGATTCCATCTGACAGCCTAGGTCTTTATAGATTAGATTTAGATATTTAATGCATTTTTTAAGATATAGTTGTGCTACCAGATCACGCAAAAAACAAAACCTCTTGGAACTTCAAGAGGGAGCTCCTAGACAAACATAAAGGCTCTTATCCTTCTGAACAAAGGGACTAATGGCACCACGCAAGAAGAAACAGTGAGATTAGCCTGTGACCTTATTTTCTTCCATTCCACTCTTCCAAAAAAAACAAGCTTGCTAACATCCTGCCATCTACAACCATTTTTACTGCAGCTCAAAATCAACACGGCCTCACAAACGGGACACGGCCATGTGCGAGATCACACTGTCCATTTTAATATTCCGAGCAGAGTGAGAAACAGACAGAAAATCAATAGCTTCATTTTTTTCAATATTAAAGAATAGGGGGAAAGGGGCAGAGCTCCAACCTTTTGCTATAAAATCTGAGATTGGCTTTAAAGCCATTTGCCATTTGATCTAAGATGGGACCGAAGACAAACCCCTGGGGCAGAATTATTTGATTAAATGTTGTTTGTTCTGCTTCGATTTGGGAACACTTGAAGAACTGGCACAAAAACTGTAGTTCTTTCATTCGACATATTACATATGTTTGAATAATACACATTTGAAAATGTTTGATTTGCCTGGTCTATCTTAAGACTTTCTGATATGCAACTTCTGATAAGAAAAAAGGCATAATATAATTATGAATATAAAACTAACAGGTTGACTCAAATGCTGATGGTTGAGCCACGTTAAAATCAATTATAAAAAGCATTACTCACATTATACATATTCTATGGAAATTGTAAATGGGCCTTACTACAATTAGGTGAATGAACTACATTACCTGGTGGTTGTATTGTTAATTACAATTATCAATAAATGTATCTATTTATTGAACAGTACCACAGCGGTTTCTCCAGTTTAATAAAGCACACATTGTCTAAGAACATTCCTTAACAATGGCAAATCATTGTAATTCAATGCCTTTTGTGGTTTACGTCATTTTCTATAATAAAGTCTACAACCCGAACAAAATTTCACAATTGAATATGGCATCTTGCCCTTCTTCAATAGTAAAGAAAAAATATATTATTCATCACACATGGATAAAAGTAATTTGAAGAATTGTAGCGGCGAGTGAAATGTCAGTCAGGTTCATAACTGTCCGGATAGCCTTGAAGATAACCTGGATGCAAGACAATTTATTGTATTGTAGTATTATGGTTCTTTCTACTTCTGAGACGTCCCTGAAACCTCCCTGAATAAAAAAAAGGGGCTTGTACTCAATGGGGTGGTTGGTCTCCTTCCTATTCTTGATCCATGAAATTTTCATCATGAGCAACTTTCATGTTTCTTCCATAAAAGTAATCCAGCACAGCCAAAGTAGAGAGCAAACAACCTCACATCCATCTGTCCGTGCCTGGCATCAGGATCACGAATCTCACCGAGAGCCTATATTTGTTTTTCAGACATCAGAGCACTTGAAGTACAAAACCAGAGCTGAGAGGGGTTTCTCTAAAATCTAGGCAATAGACTGAATTCTTGGGGTAACATGCTAGTCTAGCCAATGTTCTCTCCCGTTTTTACAAGGGGCAAAATCCATCATGAGAAAAGTTGTGTCTGCAGTTGAACTTAGTTCCCAAAAGACAGAAAGAATTTAAAATAAAAGGGAAAAAATTACTTAAAATTATTTAAAATAAATAAATAAACCAATCAAATAAGGTTTTACAAGATATAAAACAAACATATTGGGGGTGCAAAAAGTCTGAGATCGTGAAAAGGCCTTCATTTTGCATTTTTACTATTTAAATTACTATAATTGAATACTTTTTCAAAATATATCATAAGCATAAAAAAATGTTTCACTTAAAAAAAAAGAAGCCATGTTTGTTTTATCAAACTAGGTTTTATCTCACCATTAAAGTGTTAATTGTAGGTTAACCACCACAACCAATTAATGTGTAAATTAAAGCGCTCAATATTTAAAAATTTCTGTCTAAAATGCGTTAAAATAACATTTATTGGGGTTTCTTCAAAGGTAGCGTGTTTTTTACCGTAACTGGGTGATGACATCATAACAGGGAGCGCGGGCGGTAATGCACTCACTCTGTGTGTGCCGGTTGAGGTAGAATAAAACGATTCGCGGGACCCCCGCAAACTAGAAATATCTATGAATATAACATAAAAACTAATACCTTTGTATTCACCTGTTGCAGAAAAGCAATAAGAACAATTAAAACAAAATAGAAACGATTAACAGGCAGAGTTTCCATTTCTCACATGTCTGCAGCGATGAGCGATGTAGCCAATCACAGACATAACGGGCTCGGGTAGGGTCTTGCTTGATTTGGCCCGACTACCTCGGGTAAGTTATGCTAACACTTACAGGTATGAATCAGCCGTTTGTCCTTGGAGAACTTGTGGAGTCTCTCCCCCGTTTTTGATGTATTCGTACATCCCGCACAAACACAATCGTTAACCATTTTTGCTAGCTAGGTCTCCAATATAGCGTAACTCGCAGGCTTGGAGCATAGACAGTAAAAGCTGGAGTACCTGTTATGACGTCACGCCTAGCTAGTGGCAGGGAGGGGGCTATATCTTAAAACCACTGTAAAACGTACCAACTTTTCATATTATATTCAGCATTTTGGTATAAAAAACATAAAAAAACAATGGTGGGCGGTTCTTATCTTTATGTTTAGTAAGCACATTGCATTATCTTATAAACTACATTGTCCACTATTTAATAACATTTATAAAGGATCTAAAAATAAAGGTTCCAAAAGGGGGTATTCAAACCAATACCATCGAAAAACAATATTTGGCTCCCCATGGAACATTTCAGCCAGTGATCAGTTCTTAAAGGGCACCTATTATGGCATTTAAAATGTTCCTAATATTGTTCTGAGAGTCCCCAACAACAGTTTTACATGCATGCAATGACAAAAAACACTTTTGTTGTCTTATAATATGCATTTATTTTTACCTGATTTGCTCAGTGACTCCCTAATGATTCGTTCAACGACTCATTTTTCCAAACCCCTCCTTTGCGTGCCGCTAATCTGCGGTGATTGGTTAGATGACCGAGTCAGTTATTGTTTGTTACCCCAACGCATAAACATATTGATAAAGCACTGCAGTACTACAAGGTATTGCTCAATTCTTTATGACAACTCCAATAACAGCGACAAACATTTCACATATTTAAAAAAAATTGACATTGGAGAACTAGACCTAGAAGCTGCGCTGAGCGTAACTTACACAACACACACATACTTACTGCGCCTTCCCTCCTCGCGCCCCCAACGCTACAAAATCCATAAAAGCAACAATTATTAATAATACTTACAGGTTGTGATTCGGAGGAGGAAGCTGATCCATATACACTGGGTACTGAGCCCTCCTTCAGGAACAACCAGCTTGCGAATCCACATTTGAATTCATTTATGTTTTAAAATGATTCGCCATTGAAATGATGAGAACACAACACAAGGTTCGGTTATACTGTTGTGGTATTGTTGCAAATATGAACTCTAACCACTGATTCTTCACATGCTCGTCCCTGGGCAATGAAAACAAAGTGGCTGAACTATCTTTGCATTGTAGAACACAGCGTCTTCTCGACATGATGCTATTCAGCTGAAGTATTTGAATATGTTCTAGACTTCAAGTGTACACTTCCGTCTGCGCGCGCAGTAACTGGGCGCGGCCAATATCATATCTACGTCACTACGAAACAGCTAATGACTCGTTTCAAAAACAATTCATTTCATAGACTCAGAGTCGACTCTCACTTTTGAAAGACAATAACTTTATATACGGTGCACTTTCAGATATAAATCTTTGCAGGATGTTTTCAGTCTCTTAGATCTATATTCCACACTACATGAACAGTCATTTTCAAAAATCCATGATAGGGGCTCTTTAAATTAACAATTTTTTTTCTTGGTGTGAAGAACATTTTTCCACTATAACAAACATTTTGTACCATGGATGTTAAAGTTTGTTCATGGAACCAAAGATGCCAATAAGAAACCTTTATTTTTTATAGTGTATAGTCCCCGAAATAACCACATGCTTAATACGGCCCTGATTTTATTTCCAGGTTTAAATTAGATTTTGAATCGCAGTTTTGTCTCAGACACAAGTATTATGTACATGCAGTCAACTTTTTTATTGCTTTTATAGACACTGCATAGAAAGATCAGAAGGTCTCAAATGATTAAGTAACCGCCTGAGTGAAGCCTCCAACCAAATCCATAAATCCATACCAATAACCAACACATATGACAGAAAGATTTTTGGTAACTGGGAATCAGGTTGAGAGCGAATGTTCAGACTCCACTAAACCTGAATTCACACCAGTCTAGGAACCATGTCAAGACTGTCTCCATCCACTGTCTCCATCCCACTCAATATGTCCAGACAACATTCTCTAGCAGCAACCTTCCATTGATTCATTCCCACTCTTATCTGTTTTCAGTACTAAATTGCATCCCAAGAGCACCTACCCTCCTGTTAGTTGCTCTCCTCCTCTCCCTTCTGTGGAAATACCAGTTAGCATGGTGTTGCATAGCCCAATTCAACCATCCTAATTCTCGCTGCCGTAAACATCAGGGTTATTATTTCTCCCGTGTCTGATTCCTCTACCTTCTTTTGGCACACAACTTAATGAAAAACAAGATTCCTTCAAGTGGACTGGGTCATCTTCAGAAATCAATACAAGAAGATTGCGGAGAAGTGTTGATTCAGTTTGTAGTGAACTGTGCAACAGGTATAGCTTTTTGACATATTCAGTGTAAAATATTATGACAGCAGCCAAGTCACTCAGTAATGACTGATTTGATAAACCAGATACATTAAAGATGACTGAGTCAATAATGAAATTGTAAGTTGTTTGATTCTGAATTACTAAGAAAAATATGAATGCATGCCTGATGTCTTTAATAGGAAAAAGTGATATATATCTACTCACATGTGTGGGAAACGGTAATACATTTAGAATGAATGGAAATGTGTACTGACAAACACTGTGTGATAAGGAATACTTGCTCAGGGATGGATTGGGTCAACAAAAACAGCACAACATATTTAAAAGATTTAGAGAGAGAGAGAGAGAGAGAGAGGAGAGAGAGAGAGAGAGAGAGAGAGAGAGAGAGAGAGAGAGAGAGAGAGAGAGAGAGAGAGAGAGAGAGAGAGAGAGAGAGAGAGAGAGAGAGAGAAACAATGTGCAGTTACTAGTTACCATATTTTGGATAATGTAAAATTGCATTAAAATATGCATTAAACTATAGTGATGTACCAAATTGATTTTTTTTTATAGAAACACGGAAACAGAGTAAAAACTCTAAACCAAAAATTAAGTTTCGCTTATTAAATCTTTATAATTTAAGGTGATAAACCAGTCATATTAATGTTTTTCATCAATGAGCCGCCTGTCGATATTTCAGCCAAACAAATTTTACATATTGCTACTCTAGCATCATTTTTGGTAAAAAATTAAGTGCGTCCAACCTGCTGCCATATTTATCTGTAGTAGTTTATCCACTTTGTGTGCACAAAATAGACACTGACACAATCAAAACACAATCACTGGAAAAGCTGTTAAGGCAAAATTGATCAGTAAGCCCAGTTTACACCAGGTATTGAGAAGATGCGTTTTGGTCGATCGGATTACAAGTGGACAACTCTAAATACAGGTATAAACAGGGTCTAATGTTTTGATCTTGTCCACTTTCAACCAACACAAAACACCTCCTACTCTCCACCTAATGAGCTAACCCTTAAATATTATGGGAAGCACACTACCCAGACGGGATTTAAACTTTGATGGCAGAAGACCCAAGTTTGCTTTGAAGACGAAAAACTTACCAAGCACATTGTTCTCTCACCATTCCTGATTTCTAACACGCATTCACAGCGTTCGGCCTGGTCTTTTGGCTGTCAGAGCAGAAACGAAAGCTGATGCTATGCAGGGCTGTCGTGATAACTGCAATATTGTAGGCTATACGCTACTAACAAGCCAACCCCAGAGGGATCGAACAACCGCAATATTCTCGTGTTTTCTTTTTTCATATGGCTATGCCCTTCTTGTTTTGAACTTCATGCATGTGTATCGAATGTTAAAAAAGTTAATAATCATAACAAGACTGTTTATCATGGTGATTTGTACCTAAACAGACAGTGAGCGTGCAATTACCTGCGTCTGTCTTTGAGGTCAAGTCATATATTTGAGAAAAGGTTTCCGTGTCCAAGAAAAGCGAAATATTTGTCGTATCACACTTTTAAAGCAACACCAAGCTACTTTTCCTCTGCGGTCGCCCTACAGGTTGGAAGCGGAATTGTCCATTACTGCTGTCGTAAATAATTTAGCCTACTGCATCCTACTGTCACACGTGCACGCACATGCTCTCTGTCTATGGCTTTGGAATCAACAATGGCCACAGACAAGGTAGAGTATGATGCATGACTTTATGAAAGTATGATGTAACGCTTGCCGTAAAGCAAGTCAAATTTGTAGTTTTCTTATGTCTCACTCGGACTACAGAAACGCGACCCGATCTGGCAATCTGTGTGGATATATCAGATAAAGGACCACAAAGCAGTGGCATAAGTGCATTTCACCATGTCAGGACTCGATGAACCACTGAAACGATTTTGAAAACATTATTTTAAGGTAAAAAATCTTACTTAGTGTTGCTTTAACGTTTAAGGGAATTTACCATGAATGGCGTCAGCGCTGGTCAGCATTCCACAGCGCAAGGAAGCAGCGGGGAAAATAAATCAGCGAGTCACGCATTGAATCAATGCCATTGGTCTCTATTAAGTGAAGGATTAGCTTCAGCGTTACCAATGCGACGAATTGCTGGTCAGCTGATCCTTGAAAAGTGGAGCTCAAAGTAAAAAAAAGAATTAACACCTTGTTTCATTACATCTATCTTTTAATGAATCAGCGTTTTTGAACGTGTTCGTTGAATGAGCGGTTTAATGACTCACTCAAAGACAGTCCGTTGCCGAAACAATGTAACACTTTTGTAACCTGACTCCGCCAGATGGATTTGCTCCGCATATCCATCTGGAAAACTTCCGTTGAAGTAGTTTTGGTAAGGGGCGAAAATACTGGTTAGCTGATTGGCCTATGTTGGTGATAGACGGGCCAAATCAACCAATCAGATCAACGAAGCATATGACGTAACAGCGCGATGACGAAAACACAACCACAAGCCAGGCTACTCTTGCTGCTGCAGGCAGGTAAAGGCTCGTTAGCTCAGCAAATAAGCAACATGTCGGCAAAGGATATTTGCCGTTTATGTAACTACAATTTGCGAATAAAAGGCACCATTTCAGGCTGAACTGTCGCGCTTCTCGTTGCGTCACACCTCAACCCGCCTCAAAGCCAACGCTGATTGGACGTTCGTTTGGTGAACTGCTCCCAAATTTTCTTTAACGGAAAGTATCCAGACTGATCTGTGAGTGAAACCTTGAAAGCTCGCGAGATCAGGATGGTCTCACGAGGCTAACACTTTTGGGCCTTCCTTTTGGAAGGAAAAAGCAAAAGAAAAGGAAAAATAAGTGAAAGGAGAAAGAAAAAAAATCAATTATGAACAGAGGATGCACAATCCCGCGAAACTGGTGTGAATGTGCAAAAGATACGTTCATATTTGAGTTATATATAAATTTGGTTTCAACAGCTGTCTCAAAAGCCGGGAAAAAGTCCCATCGTTCCCTATGGTCAGTCCATCCCTGTTTTTACTGCTTCATTAGAGGACAGTTAATAGCTAATAATCATTTCACCCTCTCTGCAGGGTGCGAGACAAAAGCTGTGAATTTTTACACAGACAAATGTGCTTAGACCCTCCCTGTGGAGAAAGTGTTCCTTATCTGACCTGCACAAGGCTGAAAGTTTCACCCAAAAAAATAAATTTAGTCATTAATTCTTAAGACCACCATTATCTCTTTTCCGGCTGTCGGTTTTAACATTGGACTGGATTCAGTCGCTGACCAATTTAAAAAATGCTCGCTTGTGATTTCTCCGCTTCGAGTCCTCGAGTCTTATTCCCCTGTTGCCCGCCTGTGAATTAGACTGACACTCCAGCCTGGTTGCAGCGAGCAGGCCATAAACCCTGCCAGTCTAGAGTGTGTAAAATAATAATGGCAGTGTTGCAAAACCCAAGCTGTGATAATAACAAGCTCTAATGGGGTGCTCTTATCGACATCGATTTCCAATAATAGAGATCATATAAAAAGTAGGTAATTACACTGTGCAAGCAGAGGGCATCCTGTGCAAATATCATTATTATCAAATTGGAATGAAATGCCGGAGCGGAACATGCACCCATTAGGTCGGAGTGGCCCCGGGGAAATGCGGAAGAGAGGAGACACAAAGAAGAGAGATACCCGTCCATAACCCCCAGCGGCCTCCGCCCTTGGAGTCATTCACACCCTTGGCGAGAGCCATTTCATCGACTGAAGCGGTGCCGTGGGCTAAATAAGTAAGGAGCTCTGTTATGTCGGAGGTGTGTTTTTGAAGATGAGATCTACACAGCAAACAATACATCCTCATGACCAAACACAGAGCAGCCACATAAAACAACAGAAGAATTTGATATGAAATATATAGTGGCTGCAAAAAGTAAGTCTCAGGCTGCGTTCACACTGCAAGGGTTTAATGCTCAAATCCGATTTTTTTTAAAAATTCGATTTTTTTGCAAGGCGTTCACATTTACAATTAAATGCGACCTTTTGTGATCTCCTGTGTGAACGTGAAATGACCCAGAAGTGACCCGCATGCGCAGAAGAGTACTCAACGGTCAACGACGTCACTTGTTGTCGAGGTAGTTAAACATGAATGTCAACAGTGGAGCTCGTTTAGCAATATTAAAGTTATTTGTGTGGGTGCGGAGTCGCAGGAGTGGTGGGATACTGATGTGAGTGGTTTTACTAATACAGAATTCATCAGTAACTTCCGAATGAGCAGATACACCTTTGATTATGTTTGAGCGCCTTCGATTAACTCTGTCACGGGAAGAGACACGTCTGCGGCGGACCATAACAGTGCAACGCGTTGGGAGTGTATTGGCTAGCTACAGGTGCGTGCTATCGTACGATAGCTAACTTGTTTATCTTCTCATTCCCGCCTACTTCAACGCAGAATTATGACGTTTGTCGCATATCAATGGCATGCGGGTCGGATACATGTGACCTGGCCGTTCAGATTGAGGTCGCATTTCAAAAGATCGGATACATATCGGATTTGGACCACATACCCAAGTGGCCTGGGTCGCATTTGAAAAGATCGGGTCTGTGTCGTTCAGACTGTCATGAAAAGATCAGATACAGGTCGCATAGGGGCAAAAAAAAAAACGGAATTGGGTCATTTCAGCCTGCAGTGTGAACGTAGCCTCAGATGTATGTGAGGAAAGCAGAGTTGAAGCAGCCCCGGGGTGAAAAAGACGTACTATCAAATGTTTTAAAAATGTACTCGAGTATGTTTTTAGTACAATCCAAATATACTTTAATGCATTTTTAATAAATTTAACAGTATGTCTTTTTTACTCAATTGTATGATATGAATCTGCACATATTCAAATCTGGCCTCACAAACAGTTCAAAAACATAAGAACTTATTTAATTTCAAATTTCTATGTATAAAATAATTTTACCTTTGCCACCACTATAGATTTTTTAAACACTAATAAATTCATAGCACTGTTAAACCTTAGCACTTATCAGTTTTAAAAATATATATTTTTTTAAATTAATAACCATCTTTCATACATTCAATGTAGTTGTCTAAAATTACTAGGATTGGTTGGTAAGGTATTTAATGATTTAAGGGTTAATTACATACAGTAATACAAGCTTTAAAAAAGCAGCACATCGCTTATCAGTATCAGCCTTAATTTTAATATTGTGCATGAATGATATCTGAAAACTGCAACAATCATTAGTGAAAATTACTTTGTCTTCTCCTTACACAAAGACTTGTATGGACTACTTTTTTGATGCTTTTGTTAATTTTAACATTCAATCAATCACTCTCATTGTCCAGAAAAAGCAGCTTTAACATTTGGCTAAACCCAAAATTAAGAATATCAAAGGGGTTAGAAATGACATGAGGGTGAGTAAATAATGACAGAATTTTCATTTTAGGCCAGGTCAGTTATTCCCTAACTTTAACCCTAAAACTAAACATCATCATGCATCCACGCCAACAGGTGTCAGCATAAAATCAAAGGGGATGAGGTAGCAAAACACCACCATTCCCTACTCTGTTTCCATACAACTGGCCAGGGAACTTAATATAATGAATTTAAAAAGTGAAAGAAAAAAAAAACACTTGTCATTTCATCTGGAGCAACAGCCACATGGATTCCAATAGTGACCAGATCCACCAAGCCGCAGATGCATTTACACGATAATGACTGAGAGCACCTTTTTACTGACCTTATTGGGATTGCATTTGCATTTCGTCTGCCGCTTGCTCCTTTACCTATGCATTAAAACATGAGAATAATTAGAGTGTATGATAATCGATTCACGTCATGTTTCACCCTGAGCCATAAACATGCATCGAAGAGGACGTGACCTCGACTGCAGGTACGACGAGGAGGCCTTTTCCTCCCTGCCTTTTTTGCATTGTTGATCAACCCCCACCTCGCTCACATTCAATCAAAGTCACCACACCATTATTCATTACAAGTATTTGTTTTATGAAATCTCAGCCCAGGGGTGTGTTGTTTGTCTCCTTTCGCACACACATAAGCACATACGCACTATGCCCCTCCCACCTCTGGTAAAATTGTGCTTGTAAATGAAATCAGGCTTAACCATGCGTTGGCTTTTCATCAATCTCTGTGTGATGGCTGCTCGCCCTTGATTCATGGCTTCCACCCTCTCCGGCTCCTCCCTGTGTGTGCAGATATGAGTAATGACCCTCTATACCCGGCTCCCCGTCGAGCTGTCGACCTAAGGGACAACCACAGGAACCGAGGATCACCCCTATCCATTACCCTCTCTAAACACATTCATAATCACACAAGTACACGTATACACAACATTTGGCTCCTCCCTCCTTCCGCAAAGTCCCTATCCTTAACCATTCCCATCGAATGATTTCCATTCAGCCACCTGAGACGTAAAGCAGCAGCTAGGGGGTTTTTGTGTGTGCGTGCTCAGCCCTCCCAGATACCCACGACATCTCTATCTGGCCAGTCCGACACGCCATTAGCATAAACAAGCACCTGTGTCTGTGTCTACCTGTCAGGGTCCTGTCAGCATGGGTCTGCAGAGAAGAGCACGGTGCATTAACCCGGCCAACTTATCTCCAATGCTGTCCACAAAGGGGGATTACAGTGCAGGAATTGCTTTTGGGAGTGCTGTCACTCAGCTTCTGATTAGTGCCCCACTCCGCTTATCTATCGCCTCACAAACAACAGGGAATTCCGATGGCCCTGGCGCCATCGTTGCAGATCGAACGAATCACGTTGCGGACGTTAATTGGCCACTGTTGTTATCCCAAATCCGGAGAACTTGACGTGATCCGTTTGGAAGCGCCACATCTTCATTAATAGCGGGGGGAGTTCACACCTCGCAGCGATACAAATATTCTATAGCTACGAAAAGCTAATCTATCGCAAGGAACGCGAGGTCAAATCGAACCCGCGCAAAAACTGCGCGTCTATACCGCCTGCTTAATTAAGCCTGGAACATAACGCTGATGGCTATATTTTTCTTCTGTCAGAAAAACATATTATGGCCAACGGAGGACTGACAGAAAGCAAGCAAAGCTTTAAATTAGGCTTTAATTAGCTCAGTGTAAAATAGGAGACTGTGACCAGGCAATATGTAACTAATGACAGTTATCTGACGCTCTCACACACAGAGACAATGCCTAATTAGCCAAAACCTATGTAGCCTTTTCAAGAGTCAAACAATCATTTACTCATGTACAAGATCTGCAAATACACTCTCTCAAAGTACAGTGTGCAATAGTGGAATGCAGAAATGGAGACAGTACAATCCTTAGGAGCAGTTAAATGCTTAAACTGGAAAATTTTATCAAACTTTGGATGTCCAAATATTGGTATCTGTGAAAACGTTAGCCAGGAGAAGGTTGTGTACACTGATTTTTTTTTTTAGCTTAAAGTTGGTACGAAACAGCTTCTCAAGCAAAACAAAAAATGTAGGGTGGGACAAAGAGTACTTTGATTTCTAACATTATTCTCTCAACAGACATTTACATCGATAGTCTGGCGTTATAATTTATTGCTTTTGGTGTACTGTGGAGTGGGTAAAACTGTTTTTAATGGCAGGCTAGAAGATACCGTTGACTCGCGCTAACCTAGCACCGGCGAACTATGCAATTTGAAGGACTGGATGAAATTTTTGAAAACTGTCTCCACTGATAAATAACACATACAGTAGGCTCACTTGGAAATTAGGTCCGTTGTCCAACATTCTGAACCACCTCTTTAATTTTGTCCATAGGGAATTGATTGGAACATTAGCCCCTTTCACACATACATTCTTTACTGGTGAATTACCAGTAAGAGATCATGTGTGAACAGGACTTGCTCAAAAATACCAGTAAATTGGTTCCAGCGATTTAAAGTAAGGGAAGTTGTAGCATCACAAGTACATTATATCCTCTGCGTGAACGTGGAATGAAGATTACCGGTATGATCACGTAGAACGTGCTGACGTTAGCTGAAGTCTGCTTTCATCCAATCAAAGTTTTTATGAGATGACGTGATTACTGCGCTGTTTACAGTAAACTTTTTAATAGTTTTTTGTATTGAAATATGCGCAAGAAGATAATCTTTGACCGCTGCCCACATCCACAGCTTTCAATGGTCGCACTAAGGCCAGTTCTTTTCATCATACATTGCAGTTGCTGTTGGATCATTGTATTTGGCCTTCTTTGATCATCATGACCATCAAAAAAATGTTGTCTAATTGAACAGATAGTGAAATTAAAGCGCTTGATGAAGACAATCACAGAATTTACCAGGATTTTGGAGCTGATGTGTGAATGGTCTCTTAATGGTAAAAAGCCAGAACGCCATTGCTTGTGTGAACAGCATATGTGTGTATTTACCGAAGTCATTTGCGGTAATTTACCGGGATTGCTGTGTGAAAGGGCTTGAATCATTGTCGTTAGCTATTGCTGTGATCTCATGTGCCTCAGTTGCCTTTTTTAAAGGAGGGTTTAATAAAGAGTGCTCATAAATGGCTGTTTGCAGATATGTTTTCTTGATTTTAAGGATATTTTGGCTCTTTTGTACAATAAACAATTCTGGTACTGTTTTACCCTGGCTCTACAATCTGTATCCTAAGGGAAAACTAACAGAGAACCACTGTTATTCAATTCGTTATTAAAAATGCATATGAATAATTTAAAAATGATAAACGATATTTACAGGTACAAAATAAAAACCTACCTAAAAAAAAAGCAGCACATCTACAGCATTCAACACAGCAGCTTGCACATTTATATGGCTTATAACTACATTAGTTGCCATAGTAATGACTAAAGCATCAGCATGACATATGAGACATAAGAGAGCAGCAGTCGGTGTGGAAAGAAAGTACTCTGCTCATGTCCATTCATGGCATCTCGCCATCAGCGCATCAGACAACATATGCGTCAGAGGCAGGGATGGACTGGCCATGGGGACTTTCCGCAGTGGGCCAGTCCACTTGTGGGCCAGCTGTCGAAAACCAAATTTAGACAGTAAATATGCAAAGATTTAAAGGGAGAAAATGTTCCGCCATCACCAGGCCGAACCGTTTATGCACAGGCAGTCTAAACAATGGTCTGTAGTCGCTAAACTCATAGATGCTCACTACATCACACTGTCTTTCTAAGGGTACATTTACACAAAAAAGATGTGCTAAAAATAGAAACGTTTTTCGCATACAGAAGGGGTTAGAAAGATCCCCGTTCACACGGATCCATGAAAACGACTAAAACGCTGTATTATGTATGCCAGACCAGTAGTTGGCAATGTCACGTTGTTAAAAAAAAAAAAAAAACACTACGCGCCTATATACTGAACACGTAATATGAATGTGCATGATGTCACCGCTTTTACAAATTCACATTTTTGTAGTTTAACGGAACTAATATCACTTTCAAAACATGCCCTTTAAATCCTGTTTTCAAAAGTTTCAGGCCCTCAAAACGCCATTGTCATATAACTGAATGGCCAAAACGCATAAAATGTTTTCTGTTTTAAATTGAAAACTGTGTCATGTAAACGGCCCCTAAGACATGTCACTGTACAGTGAACACCAAATACATATCAAGATATCAGTGCTTCTCAACCAGGAGGTTTAGCAATCTTCCAAAGGGCCACAGAATGACAAAAAAAAATCAAGATGTAAAATTTGCATTTTCTCCCTTCAGTGACTATTATTACTTTTAATTAAAAACGGCACAATCTTATAATCTTGAATCTTATATAAAATCACAAAATAAATCATGCTTAATTAATACAAATATTAACATAGAGTTTTTTGTTAATAAAAAAACTTTGGTTTTTCAGCTATAATTATGACAACACTGCTTGTTTTCAAAGAAAATATCTTAGCCAATATGGGGGGCCTTTTGTGTTTGACAATGGAGGGCCTTCAAGTAAAAAGTCTGAAAACAACTGTCTTATATATGAAACTGTACAGAATATCTAGAGATTATCTAAAAGGACTATTAATATACAATTTAGGAGTATGTACTGTAATAGCCAAAGGTCTATGTTTGAGGGAACTGCCCCAGTGACAAGCTATAGATATTTCCAAAAATCTAATGTAATGTATTTTATGCATTCAAACCAGAAGTACAGGAACAGTACCAAGAGAGCACATTATAAATTTTATCAGCTTGGTTCATAAATATTAATTATGTGACAATGACATTCAGCAAACTGATTTGCTGACAGGCAGGTATGTGAGCACTAGCCATAGCAGGATTACTGCTTTCATATTCATTCAGTTCAGTAAAAGTCAAATTCTGACAGAACTGGTTGTATTTTTTATTCTCGCTGTGATCAATCAAAACAAAATAATTAAAATAGCATAATTATTTCCTAAAAAGTATAAGGACAAATTTCTAAAAGCGTTATGATGGAACCTCTGCTTCAGACTACAAATTACTAAATGTAGTCCAATTTGAGTTAGATGTACATAGGATCAAATTTATTTTTGCTACCTGTCTGAAGAATGTCCATCAATACATGTAAACATCATGTTCAAGATGAAAACTAGCACTGCCTTCTTTCAAAACTGAAACCCACTTTGTCAAACTCCTTCTCACCTCAGCACAATATCCTGAAAATATGAATTTTTTCTAATTACCTGAAGTCCCTCTTCTTTAACCACTTGTGACAAGACTGAGCCTGCCCTATTCCAGGGACCTGTAAACAGAAGTGTGATTTCCTGACGAGAACATGGCCCTGTGACCTGATGAGAGCAACCTCACAGTTAACAAACCTCAGAAAGTCTCAGCATTACAGTGTGGGCTTCTCATTACCAGCATTCAGCCAATAAAGCTGTGAGGTGCATTAATATTGCAGAAAAAATACATGAAATGCAGCATGTGCTACTGAAATCAATTCTGGGCCCTAATTTATTGCGAATTGTGCTAGCACAGAGTTCATAACATTGATCCGTTGTAGCATTATTACTTGCTTTGAGTTTTAATGTCCCGCAGTCCAACTTTTCCTCATTTTGTTCGGCATTTAAATGACCACATAACTCAAACTTCTCTACTCGATCTTGTTAATGTGAGAGATAATCAGTATAGTTGGGTTATTTGTGTGTTTTATGCATAAGCCCATGGCAGAAACACAAAGAAGATGCAGCCACATTAATGTAGATCTGATTTGCCTTGATCTGTAAAGTACATTTAAATGAGTTTTTTTACAAACTGCGTGGGAATGGGCTGTGGTTGGATGCCCTCTCAGCAGCTGGCTGCTTTGAAAAGAACGACTTTTTAAATTACCCATATATCACTGTCAGCACACAAGGGGCCGCTGTTCCAATGGCCTGCCAGCAGTCAGTGGAGGGCGCTAAGGTGGCACGGCAATCTCAGACCCTGCCCTCATGCCTCACTGCACCAGTCCAGGTACAAACACACACACAAAGCAATAGATTATACAGCCGCACAATTTACTCACACCAAGAACACAATGTTCCCTGCGAGGGGAAAAAAAAGGCCAGTGTGGGAACGGATTAAACAAAGCAGTTGATCACAAAACCTAAGAAATGACAATGTACTTTTTTTGGACTGATAGATTATGTGCACAGCAAATGCTTTAAATAAGATACATTCAATTGTTTTCAGCTTCTTAAATATTTTTCATTCAAGCCTTTTCTAAGGCAATTCTATGTTGTTGTGTTTAAAAATAATTTATTTCAATATTAACATCATTAAAAAATAAGTAAATAAAAGTAAAACAATTAAGATTCTTACTTAATATTTTATATTGAAATAAATACAAGATGAAACCTTTTTTTTTTAAATAATATCAATAAAGGTATTTATTAAACTGTGAAAGTCTATTACTAAAATGTCTATTATTTTTATGCATGTATGCATGTTATTCATTTAAAGAGTTTGAAAGTTAGGTTGTTAGTTAAGAGTCACATCAATACCCACAGCTTTATTTATGGCAAAAATAAAAATGTATATCACTTAAAAAAAAAAAAAAAAAAAAATTAATAAAAAAACCACATTAAACAACTAAAATCATTAAATTTAAAAATTGATGGGAATTCAGTCTGGATTACATGGACCAGATTTTCGCCTCAGCGAGGGGACCAATCACAGAACGGGGAGGGAGCAGCAAGACGATGACGACGTTTATGCGACACACTGAAGCAGTTTGTTTATACCTATGGATCCAACATGGCAGCAGACGCGAAGTTACCTTTCGATGCAGCCTTAGATACACGCCATGGTATACACATAAATCTCTGGCCCATCGTCTTCTTCCTCGTCTAATTTCTGTCGCTCTACATACGTCATCTGGTATAATTGAAACGATTGGCTATGAGCTACGTACAGGCGCATTTGATAGACATTCGTAGCACCCAATAAACGTTCCCAGACCCACGTCTCAATGAGACGAGGTCTGACGTTAGCCAGGCTAGGGAATTCACCAAAAAAAATAAAAACTTAACAGTATTCATGAAATTTCTCAAAATCATTGGGCAATTATATGATTCTGGACATTCTGATATTAGCATTAGAAAAGGTTCAGAGACATACAGACTCATGAGTTTTTTGCGTCCTCCTTAAATCACGGGACGGGTTAGGCACAGGAATGGAGCCGGGCCTGGGAACATGCAAAACTGAACCTCAGGAAAAAGGGCAACAGTTCGATTGGATCTATCAAAATGCAGGATACTGGCCACAAAACAATCCAGTTAAAATTAATCAAACCTCTGGGTCCGGAGAAAACGATGTGTCCTCCCCTGACCTAAACTCCAAACAAAGGCGGATTAACGTGCATTTCCCCCATCTTTAAACACAGTTTCTTGAGAAAGAGTTCAACCTGAGTGGCAGGTAATTAGCCAGCTGCGGCTTTGGTGGAGTTTGAAAAGCCTATGACAGCTTATGTCCCCGTGATAAACAGAGTAAACGGGAGGCAGGAGAGGAAGCCAGCCATACTGCACTCATCTGTTATACTCACAATTAACGCACTTAATTAATGAGAGCGATCTCAGTATTAGATCCGTATGTGACTGCTGCTGTGTAACAACATTTGCTGTTAAAACTAATTAAGCAATAAGAGTTGAATGCAAAGTGGTGTGGCTCAGAACACATTTGTCACGAACGAGCGTGACGCAGGGCTGCGATAATGTCTCACAGCTGCCTCGCCAGCCATACGCCCTCAGTGATACGAGCACAAATGACCAAAAAACGACAGGAAAACAAACCTCCCACAATAAAACGTACAACATTATCCATTATATTCCACTATTACTTGTCTTTCCCAGCACCATTTTGTCGCTGATGAGTTACTAAAAGACAAGATGACACATCTCCGCAGGAAGCCTCTCCTCTCGCTTGATTATAAACCCCGCTTGACTGATACAACCACTTAACAACTTGTTTTCATAGGTTTCGCACAAACAATATCAATTCACACTTCCTCCGTGCATTCATTTCCCCCAGCGCTATATAGTGGATGCCATCAGTGAGTGCAACTTTAACGATGTACTGTAAAACAGTGTCTTCAGTCAGTGGTATTTAACAAGCGTTAACCCCCCCAACCCTTTTACCCTTTCAATTCAGGTGTGCCTTCTTCATTAGTTTGGACTGAATCTTCACTGAGGTAAAGCCATAAAAAAGGAAAACTATTAAAAGGCTCAGAACAAGTGTTACAAGGTGCCTTTCAAAGTTGTAATATGATAGATGAGGATGCTTGACACAGGCCGCAGTCTAGTATTTGAGGGCTTATGAGGTGTTATTTGAAGTGCCCGGTGCAGGCTTAAGACTAAACCTAACCAGAGCTTTACCTAGGCTTAGTCCTAATCCCGCTTGCACGGTGCCACATGGAAACGTCCACCCCCCCTTGTCCAAATACCAGACATGCCGCCTGTTCAGACCAAATAAATGCTGCAAATATAAACCCTAAATGAGCACTAAATGAAGTTTGCTGTGACTTCATGCTCCAAGCGAGCCAAAACTGCCCAAATAATTAAATTAAAAAAGTGCGAATTTACTGGAGTGCGTGTGGTACGCTTTGGTATTGACTTAATTATTATTTTTTTTAAACTGAGCAGCAATTTAGCAATCCAGTGTACCGTGAAGTGCATAGTGTAACTTGAAGTTGTGAATTGTGATGAAAAAATGGAAGTAGCTACAGATCTTTACTTCCATACAAGCTTAAAATTAAAGGTTCCAAAAGTTGTTGTCATTTTTGGTTTACCAAAGGACCTTTCAGTCAACAGTTCTTAAAATAACTCTTTTTACTTAGTATGAAGAACTTTTAAAAAATCGAAAGAATCTTTTTCCTCTATGAAGGAATGGGAATTTTTGGGCCATGGATGTTAAAGGTTCTTCATTGGAACCATTGATGCCAATAAATAACCTTTATTTTTAAGAGTGTATGGTGATGTACATCAGAGTATGACAGATGAAAAGTCTGTTGTTGATTGGATTTTTTAGATGAGGTAGATGCACTCAAAAATAGAGGCAGATTAACACAAGCTTGCAGGGGCGGATTTTAATGCCAAAGTTTACATCGCTTTTTATATGTAAGCAAAGGTATGCATATAGTGAGTATGAATCCCACCATCAGCATAATTCATGTATACACTACTATACGTGTAGAGCCTGATTTTTTAAACCACTTGTACTTTGACATGAATCTGCGTTGACAAGCATTTGTATGAGGGGCATTTGTATGAGGGGTTTAAGACATACCCACAACTCTAATCTAAACGAATACAAAGACCATTTTATAAGTCATAACTTCTGGAGAGAAATAGCACAGACTGGACATACATTTCTAGTATATGTACAATAGTGTAAGCATGAAAAAAAAACAGTATACCTTGGGCTAACATGATTGAAGAAATCCCACACAGTACATAATCAGAGAGAAGTCATCGTTTTTCACTGGAAAATCCAGTTATGATCATTTGATTAACTCTTTCCCCACCGGCGTTTTTGAAAACAAGTGTCAGCCAGTGATAGCATTTTATAAATTTTCACAAAAGTTTCATGGCCCCAGAATATTTAGTTGTATGAATATCTGAGCATGCAATACATCAAATGAAAGAACAGGCAAAAAAAAACAAAAAAGACTTTTTATTCTAGCTTCATGCATTCCTTTTGTTATCAACATTTAGATTTGGGAAATTGAATATGGGGAAAAAAGCAACATTGAGCAAAAAGCTGAGAAAATCGCATTTTTGTCATAGACAAAGACAAGTCTGGATCAGATTCAGAAGGATGATTAAAACATAGATGGAGATGAAGTCCATCAACACCTCCAAAGCTTCAAGGTCCTATACCTCGACATTTCATTCAATAACATTAGGCAGTTTTGATTTATGTTTAATGTTGATCGAGTAATTTTGCATATCCATCTCCTTACTGTATCTATGCTATCGCTTGTTTCTGCTTCTTATTCGCCTGTGTTTTGATCAAGAGATTCAGTAAACTTTCAGAAGATGTGTAATAGCGCCCCCTACCACATAAGAGTGAAAACACAGAAAGCCGTAAAATTCCATAAATTTTACGGGGAAGCGCTGTCTAATAAATGACAGAAATTTCCATCAATGCAGGGGAAAGAGTTAAAAATTATGAGATAAAATTTTAAAAAGAAAAATGAAACATGCACAGATTAATCATTCTCAGTACAATCTATAAAATGCATTCAGAAAATAGAGTGAATTTTATTCTCTGTCAACTTCAAAGGCAATGCAGAATGAGGAACTAGGACTCACTCTCTCTTTAATACACACGACTTTCGCTTTCTGTTCATGTATGTAAGTGAATGTAAATGAGAAAAATGAGCCCTGATGACAGTAATAGCTTATCTTGCAAGAGATTAGGTGTTCACCTTGAACCCGTCTCAAGGCCAAAAGCAAACCCCATCTGAGCAACTAGCTGTCAGATGATTTGATTGACTTCAATAAGGTCGCATCATAAAACACTACTGACCAGCCTCCAAGATAAAATACTCCCCGAGTGATATACGAACAGACGTCATTAGCATCGATATGCGATTCTACCATTTCTTATTTCATAAAAGGTCAAAGAGGGCAGTGATTTCATACTATGTACTGAAGAAAGCAAGAGTGTTAATCCAGTCTTGATGACCAAACAAATTTGTTCTATTCAATATTCTGTGTAAATATGTAATTGTAAATATTAAATTGAACAACTGTTCTATTTAAATATTGAATTAATTCACATTAGTCTACAATGGACTTCAAAAATAAAGCAAATTTGTGGTAATAATCTAAACACACACACAGAGAGATTAATATAGAATGTTTGACATGAATGAACATCACCATAACTGCTATGAAACAAATGCTTGTTTTACTGGCCATCACATTCAAATGCTCGAGATAGGTTGTAATCACTGCTGTAGATCTAAATGGTTCTTGCCATTTACCACCAGTTGTTTCCAATAGTCATCATAATACATTACCATGCTCTCAAACAGCTAGCATTTGACTTGTCTTTAACCTAGCAAGCAGGTAGGTGGGGGCTGGGAAAGTGCATCATAAACTGCTGCATTATGAAATGAGATGAGTTTTGAGGTCATGAACGTGTGTCACACGGAGGTCGTAATATAAAACAAGCACATGCGTTTCAGTTATTGAAAGCCTGGGTCAAGACCATGAAATTACCAATAACACAAGCGAAGGGAAACTAAGAGGTTGTGCGTGCCATACAATGATGTTCAAATGTTCAAAACAGCTTGTAGGTCTTCTAGACTACATTTCTGGGGTATTTTTAACATGTGTATAAATCTGTAGAAATTCTATTAAAATTAGAAAATCTATATTATAAAAATAAAAAAGCACACTAGTTTTTCTAAAGTAACACACAACACCAGCAGGTAACGTTACAGCGGGAGTATGGGAGCTCTCACACTGGCAGTTTTGTTCGAAACGGGCACCGTTCCCATGAAACATTGCTAATGTGAAAGCTGTCATGTGGACCCGGGTGCAGGAGGTGGTCAGTGTTCGGTTGCACGCGCACTGTGACACGATTCACGTGAATGTGAAAGTAACATGGAGTTGTTCAGGAAGAAATGTAACATGCGCATGCGTTTTAGCCGATGACGATGTATTTAGTTAATAAAACAATAAATTATAGCATAGTGTTGAACTTGATGGTTAACCTTGGACACTGCCTTTAGTTATAGTCCAGTCATTTTATGAAAAAAGGTTGAACAAATTGCAACAGAAGCAAACTCAACTGATTTTGTATCCTCAATATGTCCTGAGTAAGGGGGAAAAAAGCCCCGAAAAATACCATTAGGGGGAAGGTTTCGAAAAAAGACCCAAATATAGCCTATTCATATGCCTATTCATTATTTTTCTCACGTGAATAGGTACAAATTTTAACCTTTAGATATCATCATGAAAATTACTGAGTTGATTACTTACAGTACATCAAGGACAAACAAAAAATTTATTACAAGTTTTTTTTAATTGTTTGTTAACGTGGACAAACGGTGCATAATGTAATTACGTATGTGCTAAATTTGCATAAATGCCACAACAGATCTAAACATTGGGTATAGCCAGGTGAAAATGTCTTGTTGAATCTTATTGACATACTGTATACTGTAACAGTAAAAGACTTAAATGTTAAGGTCTGAATGGAACCCATTTAGGCTACCCATGAGTATCAATACATAGAGGCATGAAGAAGTACTTTAGAAACCAGCCTTTATTAATTATTATTGCAGAGATGGGGTTTGGCCATTGAGTACATTGTGTACGTAATTAGATTTTTTGATCCAGACACTTTTTATTTTCCCTACCTTTTGTCTTCTGCATTCTCATTACCCTTACCCTTGTCTCCTGTTCTTCCCTCAGACTCATCCCCCAGAAACAGTCCAACGGATCCAGCCCCAAACCCCATCTCTGCCATAATAATTAATAAAGGCTAGTTTCTAAAGTACTTCTTCATGCCTCTATGTATTAATGTTCATGGGTAGCCTAAATGGGTTCCATTCAGACCTTAACATTAAAGGGCACCTATTATGGCATTTAAAATGTTCCTAATATTGTTCTGGGAGTCCCCAACAACAGTTTTACAAGCATGCAATGACAAAAAACACTTTTGTGGTCTTATAATATGCATTTATTTTTACCTCCTCACCGACTCCCATATGAATCGTTTAGCGAGTCATTTTTTCCAAACCCCGCCTTTGCGTGACGCTAATCTGCGGTGATATGTTAGCTACCATAGCCCAAAGTTTAGTGGTAAAAGCACATTCAGTCTTTGTTTGCATTAGCCCAACGCATAAACATATTGATAATGCAGTACTAAGTAACGTTATAGCTATATTCTTTGACAACTCCATTAACAACGACAAACACTTCACATATTTCAATACAATTGACATTGAAGACCTAAAAGCTGCGCTGTGCGTACACAACACACAAAATAATTATTGAGCATGATACATAAAACATAAAAGCAACAATTAATATTAATAATACAGGTTGTGATTCGGAGAAGGAAGCTGATCCAAATAAACTCGGTACTGAACCTTCCTTCAGTATCAGACGGCTCGCAAATCCATACTTTATAGCATTTAGGTTTGTGAAGCAATCATTTTCAAAATTACACGAACACAGAACAAGGCTATACTTCTGTGGTATTAGGGCTGTCACTTTTTATTCGATATTCGAATATGCATTCGAATATGACGTGAAATAACCGAAATCGAACTATAAATTAACTATCCGGTTTTTAAAGTGCCATGTTTTGCGCATTTTTTACAGTCTATCATTTGCTTTTTATTTATTCTTTTCAATCTCATCCAGTAGCCATGACCAAATCAAGCAAATAAAAGCCAATATAGCCAGCTTGTTTTGAAAATGTAAGATAAAGACAAGACGAAAGAAACCGCGCTATATTTCCTGCCTATTACACACACACACACACACACACGACCCACAGAAAAGACGCGTGTAAGTATCGAGTTCTCTTTCGGGCTTGAACAAACCATAACACACAAATTATGTCAAATGAATGTAAGAGCAGTCTTAAATTATTTAAATAAAGCCTTAAATGAACGTAGAGATTTGCGAGAAAATGGGACGCGTGTCAGATCCATCTCTGTGTTGTCAGATCGCGTCTCCTTCAGCAACGGCTGGTCTTAAAGTGTCAAAGAACAAAGGTAAGAGAGTAAATTACTCACCCAGACCCGGCGCCAGGAGGATTATTATACTGGTATGAATGTGTGTATCATGAATCATGAATACTCCGCTATCTTTTAACACATCTCCGGCGAACGACTTCTTCACGCAAAAGAAAAACTCTTCATGAAGCACAGTTAAATTTAGCGACCATATGTGGCGTTTCCCGATGGATCGAGGTTGTTCATTAACTTTTACATTTTACTCGTAGATATTCGAATATATTCGAATATATTGCTTGATATTCGATATCCGTTCGAATGTGATTTTTCTCAAAAGTGACAGCCCTATGTGGTATAGTTGTATATATGAACTGTAGCCACTTAGTCTTCAAATGTTCCTCACTGGGCAGATGAAAAAAGTTTGCTTTTGCATCGCACAGCGTCTCGTCGACATGATGTCAGTTTTCCCTGGTGTCTCCGAACGCAATAAGTGGGCGTATCTTATTCAAATAACTTGTCAAGTTGACGTCATCTAGATTCTAGACAAAGGAAAAGCATCGTTCGTCGAACGATTCATATCAGCGACTCAGAGTCGACTCTTACTTTTGAGAGACAATAACTTTGTATACGGTGAACGTTCATGTTTAAAACTTTGCAGGATGTTTTCGTTCACTTAGATGTGTTACACACTACATGAAGGGCAATTTTCAAAAATCCATAATAGGTAGCCTACCCTTTAAGTCTTTTACTGTTGTATGTCAACAAGATTCAACAAGACATGTTCACCTGGCTATACACAATGTTTAGATCTGTTTGGGTATTTATGCAAATTAGCATATGCATATGTAATTAGATTATGCACCATTTGTCCATGTTAACAAACAATTTCAAAAAACTTGTAATACATTTTTTATTTGTCATGCAAGTAATCAACTCAGTAATTTTCATGATGATATCTAAATATTAAATTTGTTACCCTATTCACGTGAGGAAAAAAAAATAGGCGTATGAATAGGCTATATTTGGGTCTTTTCCGAAACTTTCCCCTAATGGGATTCTTCTGGGCTTTTTTTTTCCTTACTCAGGACATATTGAGGATACAAAATCAGTTGAGTTTGCTTCTATTGCAATTTGTTCAAGGTTGACATCCATTTTGGCTTAAAATGACTGGACTACAGTCACTGTATTATTAGCTATTTGGGAATAAATGTAAAAGTGCTTAAAACACTAACTTGATTAGATTTAAACTTATAATAAATAGAACATTAACTATTATTGTTACTTTAAAATACTTTTTTACTGTAAAGGAATGTGAAAACACTAACTTTGTTGTCAGGAAAATGTGACAACATAGCCCAGGTAGGCTACCTGATCATGAATTTACATTTGATTTAGGCTATTACAAAAGTAAAACTATGAAGACTTTGTTTGGCTCCTCATTTCAGAACGCCACTGCATGTAGCCTATAAGACAGTGACTTGTTATTATTGTTAAAACACTGTTACTTGCAAATAACAGTTTGCTTAATTAGGAAACATGACACAGCGGCGACCAGTAGCCTACATTTTAAACCCTGGTCATTCGCGAATTCAAATCGTTAAAAAGTAACCTACTGTACTACAAGATGAATTAGAAAACTCACAGTAAGTAGCCTACTTACCAGTTATTATTTAAAACCATCCTTCATTTGCGCGATGCTCGTGTTAACTACTGATTGCGTAAAGGCCTATGGTTTCGACCACACCCACATGATCTGTGTGAAATCACATCACCCTACATGAAACAGTCGATTGGCTGATGACCCTGACAATCTACGACGAGCTCCTTTGCTTATTTCCAGCACATTTGGATGCTTCTCAATTCTTATTTGTGCATCATTCAATCGCGTCTCAGCTCCACTCTATGTAGGGTGCGAGGGAAGGCTGCAAGCAAAAGAAAAGGAGACGCAGATTCAGAATCAAATGAAGTTGTTTTATTCATTGGAAGACTTGATCACTCGAGCATCACTTCACAGGTCATCAACTGCGCTCTGGATCTGCCCTCCCTTATGTTGTTAAAGTTTGGTTATTTAAGAAATATTTATAAACCCGTGTATAATCGCTCATGACTCCCCAGGAAGCTCCTCACTCCTCAATCCTGCCTCATCGTGGTACAATTAGAGATTTGAGATGTCCTTCAAGATGGCTGAGCTTGACCGGTCTCCGGGTTATAGGATGGAGGAGCGAGGAGACGAGGAGGGATATTGAGAAGCCTAGTTGTATTTTGAAGGAGATAGGATCATTAGTGGAGGTCAGACACAAGGAACGCCAATAACTAAATAGAATTGGATACAATTGTCGGCAATATTCGTTTGTCTCACAAGGCCCACAATTACACAGCATGTTTCTTTTTGTAGGCTACTTCTGTTGAAATCATGACGACTTTTTTTTTTACCAAATTAAAATAAAGTTGTTTTGAAGTGTTTGTAGTTTCTAAAATACAACCATGCTATTCGTGTAAAACATTAGCAAATATTTGAAGAACAGAATCGACCAAAGCTTAAAAAGATTTGCAAAAACCATAGATCTATATTTTCCAACAGATATAGGCTATATATTAAAATTCGTGTGAAAAGTTATCCCAATCCCATGATGAGCACGTGAAGAAAGCACCTAGACTGTAGGATTTCATTTTCTGTCCTGTTGAGTTCCTTCATGAAAGAAATATATCCAGGATTCCAGACTTTAATGTAATTAGGACAGAAACTGGAAGGTGTCTGACGCCATCCTGTGGCCGTAAAGGAAACTCAACCACCAATCATTATAGAGAGTCATTCTCATATTCCAAATGACATCAAAAGCATTAAAAACTAGTGTTTTATTGCTTTTGTTATATTCCCAGAGGTCCCATTGCTCTAGTATCATTCAGACTCCAAGGCCCTATGTCCCACAGCTCCATGTTTTGGCTGATTTGCTCCCAGTGTTCCTTTAAAGCTCTGGCGGTGGCAGTCAGGAATCTGAACAAATGACAGGCAAAGAAAATGGTGGAAGATTTAAAGGGTGGAAGGCTGAAACGTGAAAAGCTCTATTTAAAAAGTCTGAAATGAATATCAAATAACAAACAGTTGAATAACTTTAAATCTGAATATCTTAATTAATTGTTCAGTGTTCTCCAGGGTAATATTTATAATAAAAGTTTTGAACATAGCAAATGCCTGACAAAATGATTGCAGTCTGATCCTGTACTAAGCTACAAAAAAATGTGTCCAATAAAAAGCTCTCTAGAATGAGAGAATAAGTCGATTGGTTGAAAAGGAAGACACCTGCATTTTTCATGTGTTCTTGTGTTCAGTTGTTGTATTGCTTCCATCCATGTTAAAACTGAATTAAAGCTTCAGTGTTCATAAATGCATCAAGTTAATTTTAAAGTCAGCCTGAAATGGAAGTTTTTTCGTCCCTATAGTGACGTAGCCTAAAGTAAAACGTCTTTTTGAACAAGAAAAATTGTAAGGCTGGACTTGATTTTATCCATATGGAATTGATTGGCTCGTTGTGGTTTGCTATTGCTGTGATCTCATGTGAGTGACTGTAAACATCATGAGAGAAGAGGAGAGATGTCTCACAAAGAGCCAGTTCTGAGTTTGAGTATTTCTTAGTCAAAGACTCAACTCCCTCTGGTGGTGAAGTTTGTGTGGTGTGAGGTGTAGCCTACAGTATAACACAAATGTGGTCCATGACGTTTCCAATCAGGTAAAATCACTATGTAGGCTATGTAAGGTGGAACATTCAGGCTCTCTTGAAAACTCTTCAAGAAAAGGTTTGGGGAAAAGCAAAAAAGAAAAAGAACAACTTTCACATTATCAATAGTACAAAAAGAAGGGTTTTAAAGTGTCTACATATGTCCCACCTGCCTTCAGTGGATATCATTTAATTGTTAGCCTCTGTTTTATATTGACAATTTGTTCAGCTATTAATTTTTGGAGGTGGACTTAAGGGAATGAAGTCGAATTCTTCAAGAGAAACTGCCTCATGCTGTTTGAACACTAGGTCACCTTTTGAAGCACCGCCTGAATGATTATCAAAAGATTAACGCAAATGATCAAGCGATATTACATTTCACAAGCATAAATAGAAAATGCCTGGCTAGATTCTTATATGGGCACAAAAAAGACTTAATATCCATATCATTTATTTTTAAAAGCAGTGAACTATGAATCTAAGGAAAAGAGCTGAGTAAATTGTCATTGCCCTACAACTTCAGATAAGACTGAGATAACGCAAGATTACACAAACATGCAATTCATCCAATAAACCTCAATGATAATGTGAACTTAAGTCTGCAGAAACTGATGGCAAAGCACCAAGGCAAATGAAGGAGTCAAGAGGCGAGAGCTGAAAATCCATAACCATCAGGGGAAAAAGGAAAGAAACACGTTTTTTTGTGTAAAACAGAGTAGTGGAATAGTCATCATGTTATTGGCACTAAGTATTTTGCTACTTATATTCCCTACGTCTCTCTCAAATCCAGCAAGAGATCACTGCACCACAGGCAGTGCTGCTGACCATTTCTGATGGGTTCAGGTGGGACTACGACCGAGACCAACATACATTGAAGACATTACATTAGTCTTGTTCTAAACGTTTTTCCAGTTTTACTCACTTCAGACCAATAAAGGGGAACATGGATATGACAATGAAGTCAAGGACATGATGCCTTTCTTCTGGGCAGTGGGACCAGATTTCCACAATTACTTGTTGGTTGGACCACTTAGGACTGTCAACGTTTACCCTCTAATGTGCCACTGGCAGAGGTGGACAAAGTACACAACTTCCTTACTTGAGTGAAAGTACAGATACTGGTCAAGTTGTAAAGACCGATTTTACTTCAGTTAATGTACAGAAGCATTTGTTTTAAATGTACTTAAGTATCAAAAGTAAATGTCAATGCATTGTTTTATTATTGTTGCATTGTTGTATGTAATACTAACAGTCACTTATGCCTCTGAATCTATGCCTGCCTAACTAGCCTCATATCAATATAAATTTATTTCTAGAACACAGTTCCAGTAGTGGGATTGAATGTGAGGTTGAATAAGTGCACTCAATAACGTCCACGGTGGTATCGGACACCCAAAGGGCTGATCCCTCAAATAGTGCCTTATTTAAAGTTTTTTGGCATTTAGTATGAATATGTTAGCCTTGCTGTTATCTATAAGCTAGTGTGCTGCTCCAAAACAATGACAAAATCCGCATTTAGAAGACCAAACCCAACGTTGAAAATGAAAATCAGGTTGATGTCAGAATCCAACGCCAGATTGACATTAAAGGGCATGTTGCAGGTTAACCACCACTGTCGATTAATGGGTACATAAATCACTAAAGATATGTATATTATTTTTAAAATGTCTCAAAAATAGTCTTAAAGACCAGTTTTTTACGTTTTTGGTACTAACGTTTTTTTTACGTGATTCGGCGATGACGTCACCTTGGGGAAAAGTGGAGGAAACGCAGCCTAGTATCAGAGCCCGTCTACTATTAGACATTCTCAGCCTAGTATTAGAACTATGGCGACTGACTGGGATGAGGAAGAGTTGGTGAAGTGTCCTGGTGAGTTGCTAGCACGGGAGCAATGAGCACTGAGGCTAGTCTACGAGCTGCAGTGCACAATAACGACACATATGTTTTTTTTTACTGTCATTGAATAGGACCGAGTGAAAAATCAACGTTTTCTTTATATCTAGTTGCACTGATCATGACGTTAGTTCAGATAAGTACCGGTAACCTTTGTCATAGTGTCTGGTAAACTTTGTCTTCGTCATTTAGAAATAGAAGGCATCATGCTAGCTCTATTGGCGTTTCTAAAAGCATTTATCTCTTCCTCCGGTGAAAATGTTTTTGCAAACGTATAGCCGCCGCGTCACTGTCACTGTGTTTGGCAGGTGCTTGTGTGGGCAGTATAGAGAGAGAGATAGGCAGACATCCAGATAGCATAACGTTAGCATAGATAGCTAGCAGCTAGATAGATAAATAGATAGAAATATAGGTAGATTGACTGACAACGTACTAGAGTTGGCTCATTGCTCGCACATCAGAGTCGCCCGCGCAGTTGGATGTGCAGTTACTGCATATACTAGCCTATCTATCTATCTATCTATCTATCTATCTATCTATCTATCTATCTATCTATCTATCTATCTATCTATCTATCTATCTATCTATCTATCTATCTGTCTGTCTGTCTATATATCTAGTCTATCTATCTATCTCTATGTATTTACCTATAATCTGCGCTATCTGAATACTCTCGTCTACTACTCGTCTCTCTAGTCACTCTCAATGCTCTCAAGGCAGGCTTTGGTAAATTCTTTCCCCAAGGTGACGTCATCCAATGCATTGTGGTGGAAAGGAGAATTGCAAACCGCTGTAAGATAGTACCTACTTTTTCGTATTATATTCCGTTTTGTGATACCCAACAACATAAAATACAATGGATAACAGTTTAAATATTTATTACCAACAAGCAAATTGCACAAATTCGTTGAAAAATTAACCCTGCAACACGGCCTTTAATCTCCAACGTTGGAGAGACGTTGTATTGTAGTTGAAAATGAAAATCGGGTTGAATCAGAAACCAACATCAGTTGGGTTCTAACGTTAACCTGACTTTCATTTTTAACCAAAATGCAACCCCTGCAACCGAAATCATCCCCTGACTGACTTTACTTTCTACTCAAGGACCTTGACAGAATTGTAGTGGAGTAAAAAAAATATTATATTTGTTTTTCAAATGTAGTGAAGTTAAAAAATGTACAGAAAAAATAATACTCAAGTAAAGTAGATACTCAAAAGGTGTACTTTAGTACAGTACTCAGGTAAATGTACTTTGTTTCTGTCCACCTCTGGCCACTGGGAATAAAACCAGAAATCAATGGCGGGTCAGTGGATAACACCCGACATACAACGAATATAATAGATGCAAAATTAGTCAAAAGTATGGCACATTATTTTTGGGAACAGTTTCTTTCTGTTTAGTGAAAATCTGATGCATTTCTTTACCTCTACTCTCTAACAGAGCGAAAGAAACAGGAGATGAGGAAGAGATGAAAGCCAACTTCAAGCAAACAATTCTAAGATGATGTTTATAAGATTATAATACTGTTCAGACTTCTAATGGCAGTGGATCATTATTTATAATAGATATCTTTATCTCGAATGGAAGAGCACAAAATAAGCCTGTTATTATGTCCACTGAGCTTTATGTACATTGTTTTCAGTAGTCATCATGATACATTGCCATGGCTTAACCAGCTAGCATTTGACTGAACTTGGTAGGTGGTGGTGGGAAAGTGCATCATAAACTGCATTATAAAATTAAATGTGTTTTGGGGTCTTGAATGTGTATGTGCACTTCAGTTATTGAAAGCCTGGGTCAAGACCATGAAAATACCAATTAAACAAGCAGACGGAAAGCATGCCTGTGGGGCTCAGACCAGGTCTTGGGGTATACAAATATGGATCCCTACTGTTCTGTATAATATAATGAATAACTGAGGGACTGAAGATCTTATAAATGAACCCTACAAGTTCTGCATAGTATTATTGTGAATATCTAATATATGCACATGCAACAAGCACAATAAAATTACATAGGAATGCAATCATTTCAAAGAGCCATGTATTATCTGTGTGCAAGAATTATCTGTAGACATCAACATAACAAATACTACATAACTTGCATTACAACATTATTGGTAATATACTGATGCCTCATTAATGAGCAAATTAGGTTTTACTATGATCAGGGACTCACTCAACAATAGAAGGGCGACTGAAGTTAGGTGAATGAAACAAAATGACCAAAGCATGAGTAAATCAACAAGAGATTGGCCTCGTACAGAAGAAAACAACATGGAATGGCCAGTCAAACTCTTGCCCTAAACTATGATTAAAATGCTTCACTATAAAGAGAGCAATTAACATTAGTTTTATACATTGCTATACAGTTTTATACATACTGTACATTCATATTTATTTTGGACAATTTCAAATTTCAGAATCTAATAACCCGTAGAATTTGTTCTTAATGATCTAACTTAACATAACCTGGTGGTTAAAGGTCTAGAATGCAGGATTCATGCTTAAAATACTAGCACAAATGTCCAAGCTGTATAGCTGATAAAACTTGTTTTTCTAAAGTTGGTTAAGAGCAGAAATTAGTCAAGGGTCACAATAGCTACTCTACTTCCAAACTTATGTGCATTTTTTTTTTTTTGCAAAGAAACAGCCCTTACACCGCTTTCAAATGTAGTATCTGACTGATAAAGTCCAAATGCATCGGGGATTTTTTTCCCCAACACAATTGCACAAGTGTAGATAAATAACTCAATTAAGCAATGCAGGTGTTAATGACTGGCTAGACACTTATCTTTACCTTCACACAACACAGCCTTGATAAAGTATAAAACACAATATTTCATTTTATATAAGCTGCGAGTTGTAAATCATAGAAAGGTTATAGTTACATAAAATAACTGCTGTTTGTCTCACAACTCTTGATAAGCCACTTGATAAGATAACGTAAGATAGCATTAGCATGTAATTTATCTCATAAACATCTGTGATGTGAACTTTAGTAGAAAGGGATGGCAAAGAACACAAACAAAAGATTCAGTCAAAAGCTGAGGCTATTAGATCAGGAACAACCAGACAAACCAGAGGGAAGCAAGATCGTTCCATCAAAACCGTTTCTGTGTAAAACAGAGTATTGGAATACCTGTCATGTTATTAGCACTGAGCGTGTTGCTGCTTATATTCCCTGCGTCTCTTTCTGCTCCAGCCAGAGATCGCTGCACCACGGGCAGAAACAAACTTCTGCTAATCAGCTTCGATGGGTTCAGGTGGGACTACGACCGAGATGTGGACACCCCAAACCTGGACAAAATGGCTGAAGAAGGAGTCAAAGCCGCATATGTCACTCCACCTTACCTGACCATCACTAGTCCTACACACTTCACCCTGTTATCTGGTAAGGACAAAAATACAATAACAAAACATTTCTAATTTAAAATCAATAGATAACACATATACATTTTTTTAAAGAAATTAATTATTTGATGCAAAGGTAATTTGAACAAAAGTGACAATAAAGACTTTTATATTGTTACAAAAAATAATGAACTTCTATTGAACTTGGTTTCCTCAAAAATATCAAGCAGCTCTACTGTTTTGATTCACTATTGATAATAAGAAATGTTTCTTGAGCACCAAATCAGCATTTTAGAATGATTTCTGAAGGAACATGTGTCAACGAAGACTGGAGTAATAATGCTGAAAAATTAAGAGTTGCCATCACAGGAATAAACTACATTTCAAAATAAATTGTAAAAATATTTCCCAATATTACTATTTTACTGTATTTTTATATGTAGCCTCGGTGAGCATAAGAGCACAAGAGACCACAAGTTTTAAACTAAAGTGTATATGCTTTATTTTTAAATTAATTTCAGGAATTTATTTATTTTTACTCTCATAAATATCACAAAAAAATTCCTAAGAAAATAAAAGTTAGTTCTGAGAAAAGAGGGGTCTAGCATTGATTGCTTGTGTCGCTTGCTTTGATATTTTGTTATCTAGTGCGATTAAATTTACACATTTTTAAGTGTGGTGAAGTAAAAGTCCAAATACATTTTAGAAATTAAGAAACAGAATAAGAACAATTGATGGCCACAAAGGATTTGGAGTTTTTGGGTCACATAGCTCAAACAGACAAGCATAATACTAGCAATGTCAAGGCAATGGGTTTAATTCCCACAGAATGGGTGAACTAATATGGATATCCGTGTCTGCCAAATGCATGAACTCAAATATAAAGTTCTGGGGAAGTCTCAGCCATGTCAAAAATATAATTTTTTCCCCCAGGAAGGTACATTGAAAACCATGGTGTGATTCATAACAACTGGTTCAACACAACCACACAGGAGAAGAAACAATACTACATGACACAGTTTGTGGATGACTACTGGGATAATGGCAGTCTACCCATTTGGATCACAGCTCAAAGACAGGTACATCTCTCAAACTATTACAACTTGACAAAAGTTTCAGTAAATCTCAAAGTTAAAAAGAAATAATTTTGTGACCTTCAACATGCTAGTGTTCTTTATGATATTGACTTGAAATAATTTATTATAACATCTTAAACTTAGCAAGAGAAAAAAAATACATTACTTAGTTACATTGGCATTAAATAAGATATCAACTGACTTGTAAATGTGTCCTTTCTTAGGGGCTTAAAACAGGATCCTTACACTTCCCTGGCACCGCTGCCAAGTACCATAATGAAACAGTCCAAATGAAGGAGGTGGAACCACAGTTTTATGATTACACCAATGAGACGTCATGGAAAGAGAATGTGGATAAAGTCATGAAAGAATGGTTCAAAGATGAAGACTTAAACTTTGTCACTTTGTATTTTGGCGATCCAGATTCGACCGGCCACAAGTATGGACCTGATTCACCTGAGCGACGTGAGGCAGTCAAGAAAGTGGACCGAACTGTGGGCTACATCCGGGAAACTGCTGAGAAACACAGGCTCAGTGATCATCTTAATATCATCATAACAGCTGACCATGGAATGAGCACTGTGTTCAAAGGAGAGCAAGTAAAAAAGATAATACTCAATGACATCCCAGGATTTCTCCTTGAGCGATCTGAAATTCCACATGGTGGATTATGGACCTTCTGGGATGCTGTTGCCCAAAGAAGGGATGACTGAAAAGGTTTATCAAGCATTGAAAGGAGGTCATCCAAACCTTCACGTTTATAAGAAAGAAGACATGCCTGCTCGACTGCACTACGCCAAACATCCTCGTATTCTGCCCATCATTCTCTATGCAGACCCAGGATATGTCATCCATGGGGTAAGCATGAAGTAAACAACAATAATGGGCACAAAGCACAATAAGCAATAATACATGGAAAACATTACATTATATGTGATCTTATGTTCTAAATGCTCTTCCAGTTCTACCCATTCCAGACCAATAATGGGGAACATGGATATGACAATGAAGTCATGGACATGAAGCCTTTCTTCAGGGCAGTGGGACCAGATTTCCATAGAAACTTGTTGGTTGGACCATTTGAGACCGTCAACGTTTACCCTTTAATGTGCCACTTACTGGGTATAAAGCCAGAAATTAATGACGGGTCACTGGATAACACCCGACATATGCTGATATCCAATGGAGAGTCATGTGATTCCGGAGGTGACAAGATAAAAAAAAAAAAAACTTTCTTAAAAATCTTAGCATTTAAATTCACATACTTATTTAGTATCTTCAAGGTCAGGGATAAGACATATTTTGGTTATTTTGAGAGGTAAAAAAAATCATACTATAGAATAAAACATATAAATGATCAACTGCATATAATGTCAAACACAATCTCTGTTATGTCCTTAACTATCTTAAGACAACTTATTATGATAGTCATCAGGTTTGGAATCTTGATAAGGATATCACTGTATGTTTACAACATTCAAACAAACAATACCATTAAATTATATCACAGCAATAATCAGCAAATGTATAAAAACCTGCAAGGATTGTCCTTCACTATATGACCCCATGAACTATTAACACATGGAACAACTCTATCAGCATCTTATCTCAAATTACATAACATGCTGTTTTTTCTTGTAGGTACTTCCAAGTCGAGTCTTCCGAACTTGTTCATTGGTCTTGCTGCTGTGGCTGGATTTTTATTGCTTGTGTGTGTCATTGTAACATCCTACAACGTATATAAAAGATACAAAGTGAATCTGAGGTAAGAAATGGAGTATGACATTAAGTCATTGATATTTTCAGCACATTACCTCTCTGTGATAATCTAATGTTTTACTTTACCTTCACTCTGCAACAGAGCAGAAGACATAGATGATGTCTACCAGGAAAAAACAGACTCCAAGCAAACTTCATTCTAAGAGGGACAATCGCTTATTCTTCAATTGCTTGTTTGTCTATTAATATACAGCGAGGTCCAAAAGTCTGAGACCACATTAAACATCTAGGGATTTCTTTTTATATAAGCAGGGAAGTAGAATTTTGTGAGTTTGTTTAATAATATAGAAATATTTATAAAAATGTATAAAAAATATTTAAGAATTCATGTCAAAGTACAGGTGTCATTAAAAGAAAATGCTAAGATATTATATCAGAAATACATGTACATCGTTCAATCCTTCATTCATTTTGTTATGCGATATAATTTGTTATCAAAAATGTTGTATTCAGAAATATTGACTGGTTGTCTCAGTTACTCCACTGCCTTATGCAGCACATTTTTTACAGTATATACTGAGGCCATCTAGTGTGAGTTTTTTTAAACTTAGAACAATTGTGACTGTATGTGAACAAAATGCCTCCAAATAAATATTGTTAATGATGACAATCAAATATTATTCACTCAATTCCTGACAATTTAAAGTTTTCCAATGTCTTGCTTGCATGAATGCACACACACACACACACCACACACACACACACACACACACACACACACACACACACACACACACACACACACTTACTTTTAACCACTCACAATAGGCTGCACAATGCAGTTGTTCCTATGGAAAAACAAAAAGCAGAAAAGGAGCTTATGAGGACTAAATGACTGACAGAAGTTATCATTACACAAAGCTGCAGATTCAATGATTTATGGTGAGATCCCAACCAGTCATGTGGAATTTTCCCAAAATAAGTTTAAGTAAACAGCTCATGACAAAGAGGCACTCAGAGCAGGCTGGTATGCATAAACAGTTTGAACAGTGTGCTGCAGTGTAGCCCCCTCCAAACACACTCGCACATACACACACACGTACACACACTCAGTCACCCGCCAGAACAGAGCCAGTCTGGAAATGTGGAGTCTCCCCCTGGCACGCGCACCAGACTCCCATCCATCTTCCAGTGCAATAACATTTCTCTGTCTCTTCGTCTCTTGTCTATCGCTCTACTACTGTTGCAGGACACACACTCTGTCTGCAGAGATCCTTTATCCTTTATGCTCTTGGATTCAGGACTTTTTTAAAGCAACACGGTCTTGAGTGCAGACGTTTAGTGCACTTCAGTCAGCGAGATGCCTCTCAGTGGACAAATTCATTTGAAGCATATTACAAGTTAAACTCAGCTGACAGCACTTGTGGCATAATGTTGATTACCACAAAAAATCATGTCGACATGTCCCTCCTTTTCTTTCAAAAAAGCAAAAATCCGGGTTAAACCAAGGAGCTTGTAATGGAAGTGAAATGGGGCTAATTCATAAAGTTTCAAATATTTTAAAAGTATCGCACCAAGGCTTAAACAATATACATGTTAACATAATTTTAGTGAGAGAGAAAAAATCACATAAATGGTTTTATCAATAACCTTGCAAAAAAAATGCTCTCGATTGAGCTCATATTGTTATATTCCATTCTGTCAATATAGACATGCACTGCATCCTTTTAAACGTCACCCAGTTTTGGATCTGTCAGTTACAACAAATAGGAGGCTAGTGTTGCCTGCTATGCTTCCCGTTGAGACCTTGTTATGACTGTCGTTTTGGACGCTCATAGTGTAAACACTTGGGGAATTTCCCTCTGAAGACCTACATAGCACTTTTATTCTATCACAACATGTCAGCTCCTAACCGGGCCACTCTAATATTCTCTGCTCTCATCCATTATTAGCTGTGAGAGCACATGTCAAACAGCCACATTCTTCTGAGTGGGTTTTCTCTTTCTCCCTCCGACTACGCACACATCTGCGATGTTCAGCGCTGAGAAGAACGGTTGAGCCCGGGAAACAAGCATGTTTACATCTGAGGCTTAACAAACGTGCTGAGCTGAGGGGAATGCAGAGCGGAGTATCAAGAGGATCATGTGGACTATTTTCTCCAGGGCTATTTCAGGTTTATAGAGTATTGGTTTTTTGAGCATCGCCTTCATTCCTCTCAACGGGCAGGATATAGGCTACCAAAAATAGTCGTCTTATATTAATTCGAACAGTCATATAAATTGAAATTCAAATATAGAGCCTTTTTATTGTGGCTGGTCCAATAAAACACTCCGCAGCTCCCAGTGGATGAGGTTTGAAACCATTTAAACTATTTCACAAGGACCGGCCAAGATGCACTGGTGGTCTTGGTCAAACGCCATGTCTTCCCGCGGCCTTGTCTCGCGGGGGCGGACAAGAACCATGTCGCCTCGCACTCTGGTGAGACCTCGTAGGGGCTTGCGACGACAGATTTACTCTGACAAGCTCTGTGGTACGGCCCGCCTGGCTCCGGACACCAGCACACCTCTCTGACATACCTGTCAATGAGGTGTCACTGCACAGAGAGCGCGCCATGCTTTCTTCTCCAGCGCCGCCATGGAAACACTGACTCAACACCTCCATATCCTCACTCGCCTGCTCCTACAATCCCGCCCAGGCAGTCCTGATGAGGCATTCCTTTGAGCTGAAACAAGGCGTTAATCCATGATAACTTCTCCCCGTGCCAGCATGTGGGTGCAGGTCTCTCCTCCAATGCTTGCCTCATGCTTTCATGCTTGCCAGGTTGAATAACTCGAATGTAGCTGCAAGATTTAGGAGGTAATATCTATGTAAAGAGGGAAATGGTCTCAACAGTAAAGCCATAAATCTGTCATTCGTGCTTTGATGGATAGACGCTTCAGAATCGTTTTCACAAAGCAGCCCAACACAAAAGCTGCCATTCGTCTGTGTCAGCTATGGTTTGGTTTTATGTATTTGTGCGAGCAGTGAGATGTGCAATATGGCACTAATATGCAAGATGCCTTTTGCTATGTAAAAACAAATGACGTCTTTCTGTGTGACATTATTACATTTGTAAGAAGGTTTAATCAAAATCTGGTTATGGATTCTCACGTATAACAATCGAATCAGTATAATAAGCATGTGCTAAATGGAGCCAAACCTCTCTGAGTGTGAACATCTAAAGCACGAAGTCGGCATGAAACCCTATTGCAATGTATATCTGAGTGTAAAAAATTTTTTTTTGATTTTGTCCATCATGAATTGATTGGATCTTTGGATTGTGGTTTGCTTAATCTCATGTGAGTGACAGGTTGGCTGCATCTGAAATCGAATAGCCTACTCTCTTGAGTAGGCACTTAATTTGAATAAGTAGCCCAATTACTTCACAAGTGTAAAAGTTATGTTCTATATAGTATGAATGTGTGTAGTATGAATGTAATCTGTACATAGGCCTACTACATTCGCCATGTTGTCATTATTACGTGACCTACCAGAGGCAGTTGTGTGATTTTTTCCCCCCAAACCAGTTCAGTGGAAATCTCGCCCGCCGATTCTAAAGATTTCATTGGTCATCTCAATCCCTGTACTAATTGCCTAAACCAAACACTGATCCCTAAACCTACAGTACCCATCACTGTAACCTTAACCAATGACATTAGCTCTAGGGCGTGAACTGCGCTGCGTTCCAGTCCAAAATTGTCATGCCCTTTATTCGCTAACTTCCCTCCGTCTCGTTCACTCGGATGTACGTCACTGCTTACATTGCATGAGTGCCCACTAATGGCGGTCAAAATCGAGGGAGCGAGGTTCTGTCAATATAAACTTCCCTCGTACACTTCACGAAGTGGAGCGCACTTCAAAAGTGCTTAGAGAAGTTCACAAGTGCGTGTCTAAAAGTGGACTGGAACACAGCCCTGGTGTCACGGCCGGTTGAGGTGAACAAGAAAGTAGGATCCATTTGCAGTAGGCTATTTATTAAACATACAAAATCAAACTACAGAAACATGAACTCAGAAACAAGGTTAGAACAGAACAACCAGCTCACAAACATTAAGCACTCACAAAGACTACACAAGACACACAGGCTTAAATAAGCTAACATGATAACGAGAGGGTGTGGTCAATGGGAAACACCTGGGAAGAGTATTAACAGACAGGGAACAATTAACCAAGAGCATACAAAACCACAAGACTAAACACATGACCACTAAACATGAACCCAAATACAGAAACACAGACTAAACACGTGACAGAATCCCTCCTCTATGGAGCGGATACCAGACGCTCCACAAACATAAATCCCAAGTGGTGGTGACACAGAGGGAGTCCAAGAGGGAGGTGGGAGGGACAAGACAATGAAATAAACTGTGCCTGCAACCAGGGCGGGGCAGGCAGTTCAGGAACAAACTCTGTGGCGCCCTCTTCCACCTGTTCCGGGTCACGGCGTGCCCGGGTCACGACCTCCACGGCGTGCTCAAGAACAGACTCGGCCTCTCTCTCCACAACGAATCCAGGGATGGCCTTCTCCTCCGCACTCCCAGTTACAGCTTCCTCCGCCGTAATCTCAAGAACAGCTTTCTCTGCCGCGATCTCAGGGACAGCCTCCTCCCACCCGATCTCGGGAACACCTTCCTCTGTGATTTTAGGGACAGCCTCCTCCACCTTAATCTCGGGAACACCTTCCTCCGCAGTGATCTCCGGAACAGCTTCCTCCGCCGCGATCACCGGGACAGCCTCCTTCACTGCGATCACCGGGACAGCCTCCTTCACTGCGATCACCGGGACAGCCTCCTCCGCCTCGATCTCAGGAACAGCTTCCTCCACCGCGATCACCGGGACAGCTTCCTCCGCCGCGATCACCGGGACAGCTTCCTCCGCCGCGATCACCGGGACAGCCTCCTTCACTGCGATCACCGGACAGCCTCCTTCACTGCGATCACCGGGACAGCCTCCTCCGCCTCGATCTCAGGAACAGCTTCCTCCACCGCGATCACCGGGACAGCTTCCTCCGCCGCGATCACCGGGACAGCTTCCTCCGCCGCGATCACCGGGACAGCTTCCTCCGCCGCGATCACCGGGACAGCTTCCTCCGCCGCGATCACCGGGACAGCTTCCTCCGCCGCGATCACCGGGACAGCCTCCTTCACTGCGATCACCGGGACAGCTTCCTCCGCCGCGATCACCGGGACAGCTTCCTCCGCCGCGATCACCGGGACAGCCTCCTTCACTGCGATCACCGGGACAGCTTCCTCCGCCGCGATCACCGGGACAGCTTCCTCCGCCGCGATCACCGGGACAGCCTCCTTCACTGCGATCACCGGGACAGCCTCCTCCGCCTCGATCTCAGGAACAGCTTCCTCCGCCGCGATCACTGGGACAGCTTCCTCCGCCGCGATCACCGGGACAGCTTCCTCCGCTGCGATCACTGCTTTCGGGAATAAAGTGAGCTTGTGGGGCTCCCCTTGAACCGAACCCACATTGAATGGTGAATTGGTTATGAAAAGGGCAAAGCCAACATACTGTGCCAGTGTGTATTGCGGGGTATCAAACGGCATAAGTGAATAAAGAAACTTGTCGATTCCCCGACCAAACATGTCCTTCAAAGCAGCGACCTCAATATCCACCTCCTGGCAAAATTCACAAAACTCCCGCACATACTCATCCATCTGACGATTCTCCTGGCGGGAGCAAAAAACTGCTGGATCCTTTGTCGGGTGAGTGCTTCTGTCACGGCCGGTTGAGGTGAACAAGAAAGTAGGATCCATTTGCAGTAGGCTATTTATTAAACATACAAAATCAAACTACAGAAACATGAACTCAGAAACAAGGTTAGAACAGAACAACCAGCTCACAAACATTAAGCACTCACAAAGACTACACAAGACACACAGGCTTAAATAAGCTAACATGATAACGAGAGGGTGTGGTCAATGGGAAACACCTGGGAAGAGTATTAACAGACAGGGAACAATTAACCAAGAGCATACAAAACCACAAGACTAAACACATGACCACTAAACATGAACCCAAATACAGAAACACAGACTAAACACGTGACACCTGGTTTGTAGAAAAAAATCACGCATGTCAGTTGCGTTGCTTCACTGCCGTTCATATATATTCTCCCGTGGCCTCATGGGGATAGTAAAGTGTCCATCGTCTGCGCACCATAGAATCTCCCTGGAAGAAGTAGGTCATCCGGGTACTTTTTGTCTACTTATTGATTACTGTGAATTCGGACATACTTCTTTCGTCACATAGGCCTACTGTTTTTTGCCTACTATAAGGAAGTAGGCCTATGGATTTCGGATGCAGCCCGTTGTACCGCCCTCGCGCCAAAAAAATAGGTCGTTTAAAAATGTGGAAGTTATTTTGATTAAAGGTTACCAGGATTAATCATTTAAAATAAACACTGCAATATTCCATAAAATAATAAAGAATTCTCCATTTTGATTAGGCTATGCTCAAAGGCCTATGACCACTTGGTCAACAAGGCATAAGAGTTATAATGTACAATTACAAACTTATAAGGAATTGGGACATGAAACATGAAAAGTTGCTTTACTGACTTACCTGCTCAGGAAGGAGAACAGAAAACAGGCTAAGCAATCACAGTTCATTCATTAAATTCCCAGGAGACCCATGCTAGCTATCTACATTAGGCTATCTACGTTCTTTTTACTGTTTGTCCACGTGAGTCAACTGAACGTATTTAGTCACATCTCGGAAAAAAATATATATAAAAAAAAAAATTTATGCATCTAGCTATGCAATATGGCTTTCCTGCATCATTGCTTCCTCATACGTAAGTGGGATAACTGGCGGTTTTGGCAGCATTTTATCGTTCTTTTATTGTCAGTTTTCTCTTTCGGCTTAGCTGTATCAGTTTGAATCTTGTCAAATAAATTATTAACAGCAATATGTGGTAGGCGTAGGCTTAATACGATTAGTTTCTGCCTAATGCAGTGTTCCAGATGGAATAAATCGCTCTTTATCGCAAGGGAGTGTCAATAATAAGCTACATGTTTTGGTTAACAAGGTGGTAGGCTTATTGTCCGTTTTTTTCCTCAAAAAAATCAAAACGCCACTAACATAACTGCATAAATTTAATAATCACCTATTTGAGGATGTGGAAGGTGCGGAATGACCTCTCAATAAAATACTTGTTCTAATTGTAAAAAGTAATGTAGCAATTCAGACCAGCTAGACATACTTGTCCATGAATTTATTGAATTAATTCGTGTTCTTATATGGACCACTAGGAGGCGCATCGTGCTTGGCATACATACAGAGGATGCTGGAAATGTCTTCATGCCTACAATGGAAGTGATCTACGCGATTCAGATGTGTTCTTGTGGATTAGATATAGTTTCAGAAGAAAATGAATGTTGCTAAAACAGGTTTGATATAGTTTGATGACATTTTGTTTAAAATGTGACCTGAAAGCCACAAGCCAGTGCAGTTCTTCTACATGCCTTAACTTAGCCTAATACTAATATTTTAATACATTATGGATGAATTCAGTACGTTCACTGAATAAGAGTCAGGCCTTCGTGTCATGATAGTTTCAGACTGACGGATTCTAAAAAAAAGATAGCTAAACCATTGCTACATGCTTATTTTGTTTGGCTGTGAAACACAAGAAAAATAATAAAAGATGAATTAATTTAGAAAACTGGATTAGCAAATCTCCTGCCGCCTCGATCCATCAAAAACACCACTCGTTTACTTTGGAAAATGCAGCACAGACATTTAATGCCAGTATTCTTTACGACTATTCACATCTTCTGTTACACAGCTCCTCATATTAAGAAAGGCTGTGATCCATAACTTTTAAGTCCTAAGCCTGCATTTGGAAATAAATAGTGGGACTATCATTCAAGAGGAATTATAAACTTCTATTCCATTACATATACAGACTCAAATACATGCACTCACAGGCTGTCTCACAAACCCACCCAACACACACACACACACACAGAGCAATGCTCATATGCAGAGGCACACGCAAGAGTGGCGCCACAGTCTGCTGGGTGCATTTATTATAGATCCGCTTTGCCAATACTTTCAACACTAGTCCAGCCTCCTTCAAACAGCCACAGGCCGATACGTGATGGATTCCACTTTTACGTAGAGGATCAATGCAGTACAAATAGTTCCTACTTCGGCTGCTGTCAGTGCCGCCATCCAAAACACCTCTCAATCCAACTCCTAAATTATCTGAGTAATTGTTCTGGGCAGGGAAGGTTGAGATTTTGGGTCTTGGTCGTTCTGTTTGCCACAGATTTCCCCGGTGGCTTAGTTGTTGAGCTCTTGATGAGCTTCCATGATGTTAATTAGCTTGAACACAAACAAAATACTGTTTCCACACGGACTGAATGTGATCTG